>NW_026504909.1:0-27500 GCF_026875155.1 Cherax quadricarinatus
AGAAGTTATAGTACAAAGGTTTGCAACAAGGCTAGTCCCAGAGCTCAGGGGAATGTCGTACGAGGAAAGGTTGAGGGAACTCGAACTGACGACACTGGAGGACAGAGGGTCATGGGACACATGATAACGACATACAAGATACTGTGGGGAATAGACAAGGTGGACAGAGATAGGATGTTCCAGAGAGGGGACACAGAAACATGGGGTCACAACTGGAAGCTGAAGACTCAGACGAGTCACAGGGACGTTACGAAGTATTTCTTCAGTCATAGAGCCGTCAGGAAGTGGAATAGCCTAGCAAGTGAAGTAGTGGAGGCAGGAACCATACATAGTTTTAAGAAGAGGTATGATAAAGCTCAGGAAGCAGAGAGAGAGAGAGGACTTTGTAGCGATCAGTGAAGAGGTGGGGCCAGGAGCTGAGTCTCGACCCCTGCAGCCACAATTAGGTGAGTACACACACACACACACACACACACACACACACATACACACACAAACACACACACACACACACACATACATACACACACACACATACACACACACATACACACACACACACACACACACACACACATACACACACACTCATACACACACACACACACGCACACCCACACACACACACACACACACACACACAGTTATAGAGCGGTCAGGAAGTGGAACAGTCTGGCGAGCGATGTAGTGGAGGCAGGAACTATACATAGCTTTAAGACGAGTTATGATAAAGCTCATGGAGCAGGGAGAGAGAGGACCTAGTAGCGTTCAGTGAAGAGGCGGGACCAGGAGCTGAGTCTCGACCCCTGCAACTAAAATTAGGTGAGTACACACACACACACAAACACACACACACATTTTGGGATTGACAACAGAGACTGCTACCTCAGCCTCAAATAAGGGGACTGTAGGGAAAGAAGGGGCACAACTGCGTGGAGAAGCTCTATCAGAGGAGACTGTAGTAAATGAAAGAGCTAAGCTTTATGTGGAGGCCCTAACAGACAACAACAGAGCCCAAGGAAAGCCGAGAAGGGAAAATGACAGGCCACTGAACCCATGTACATTAGCTAGTGAAACTGAAGAAAGGAAAGCTGCAGTGGAGGAAACCAAATTAAATGAGGGGATCCACAGGGATATGCAGTGGGAGAATGAAAGGCTGAGGTCAGTCTTTGTGTATGGGCTCCAGGAAGTTGAAGGGGAAACATATGAAGCAAGAAAACAAGGGGAAAAAAAGCTATTGAAAGCATCATGAAAGCAATAGGAGAAGACGACATGACAAAGCTGGAAAATTTTCGGAGAATAGGGAGGTTTGTAAAAAAAAGAACCCGGCCAGTGAAAGTGACCTTCAAGGCAGAAGCGACTCGGAACAGGATCCTGCAGGAGAAAGCACGATTAAGGGACATGCCGGCATACAGGAAGGTGTATCTCGACCACGACAGAACACAAGAAGAAAGGCAGAAACTGAGAGAGATGGTACAAAGGCGAAAGGAGGAAAGAGAGGGGATGGAGAAGACAGACAGGAGATCCCAGACCCAGGAAGAAGATCAAATACAGCCTTCCTCACAAATTCCTATAGAAGCCTCCCAACCAGGTCAACCCCAGTGCAACCAAACACTCTAAATCAAAACACCCATGCCACATCCAATGCCCCCACCCACTGCATTACAAACTCCACCCCCACAGCAACAACCCATAGTTCCTTACCAGGTCTCCCACTTCCCCAACCCCAATATACCTCCCAGACCACTGTCTTAGAAAAGAAGTTGAAGGTGTGGTATACAAATGTTGATGGAATAACAAACAAGTATGAGGAGTGGCACGAAAGAATCAAGGAGACATCCCCAGACATAATAGCACTCGCAGAAACAAAACTCACAAGAATAATAACAGATTCAATCTTTCCATCCAGATATCAAATCCTCAGGAAAGACAGAGGGAGGAGAGGGGGAGGAGGAGTTGCACTGCTCATTAAAAACCAGTGGGGTTTTGAGAAAATGGAAGGAATGGATGGCACGGGCTAAAGGGACTACTTAGTAGGAACAATCCAGTCTGAGGGACATAAGGTGATAATTGCAGTAATGTACAACCCACCACAGAACTGCAGGAGGCCAAGAGAAGAATACAATGAGAGCAACAGAGCAATGATCGACACACTAGTCGAGGTGGCCAGGAGAGCACACATGGGGGTAGCAAAGTTACTAGTTATGGGTGATTTCAATCCCAAGGAGATTGACTGGGAAAACCTGGAGCCCAATGGGGGTCCCGAAACATGGAGAGCCAAGATGATGGATGTGGTACTGGAAAACCTCATGCATCAACATGTTAGAGACACTACCAGAGAGAGAGGAGAGGATGAACCAACAAGAATGGACCTTGTATTCACCTTGAGTAGTTCGGACATCGAGGGTATCATGTATGAAAGGCCCCTGGGAGCTAGTGATCATGTGGTTCTGTGCTTCGACTACGTAGTTGAGCTCCAAGTGGAGAGAGTAGCAGGAATAGGCTGTGAAAAACCAAACTACAAAAGGGGGAACTACTCAGGCATGAGGAACTTCCTTCAAGACATTCAGTTGGAGAGGGAACTGACAGGAAAACCAGTACAAGAAATGATGGACTATGTGGCAACAAAATGCAAGGAGGCAGAGGAGAGGTTTGTTCCCAAGGGAAACAGAAATAATGGGAAGAACAGAACGAGTCCTTGGTTCACCCAAAGGTGTAGAGAGGGAAAAACTAGGTGTACTAGAGAATGGAAAAGGTACAGAAGACAGAGAACTCAGGAAAATAAAGAGATTAGCCGAAGAGCCAGAAACGAATATGCACAGATAAGAAGGGAGGCTCAGAGACAATATGAAAATGACATAGCATCAAAAGTAAAGACTGACTCGAAGCTGTTGTACAGCCACATCAGGAGGAAAACAACAGTCAAGGACCAGGTAATCAGACTGAGGAAGGGTGATGGGGAATTCACAAGAAACGACCGAGAGGTATGTCAGGAGCTCAACACAAGATTTAAAGAGGTATTTACAGTGGAAACCAGTAGGACTCCAGGAAATCAGAACAGGGGGGCACACCAGCAAGTGCTGGATGAGGTACATATAACCAAGGAGGAGGTGAAGAAGCTGCTATGCGAACTTGACATCTCAAAGGTGGTGGGACCAGACAACATCTCTCCATGGGTCCTTAAAGAGGGAGCAGAGATATTGTGTGAGCCATTAACAAAGATCTTCAACACATCATTTGAAACTGGGCAACTCCCTGAGGTATGGAAAATGGCAAAAGTAGTCTCAATTTTTAAAAAGGAAGACAGACATGAGGCACTAAACTACAGACCTGTATCACTAACGTGTACAGTATGCAAGGTCATGGAGAAGATCATCAGGAAGAGAGTGGTGGAGCACCTGGAAAGAAACAAGTGTATAATTGACAACCAGCACGGTTTCAGGGAAGGAAAATCCTGTGTCACAAACCTACTAGAGTTTTATGACAAAGTGACAGAAGTAAGACAATAGAGAGAGGGGAGGATCGACTGCATATTTTTGGACTGCAAGAAGGCCTTCGACACAGTTCCTCACAAGAGGTTACTGCAAAAGCTAGAGGATCAGGCACACATAACAGGAAAGGCACTGCAATGGATCAGAGAATACCTGACAGGGAGGCAACAACGAGTCGTGGTGCGCGACGAGGTGTCAGAGTGGGCGCCTGTGACAAGCGGGGTTCCACAGGGGTCAGTCCTAGGACCTGTGCTGTTCTTGGTATATATGAACGACATAACGGAAGGGACAGACTCAGAAGTGTCCTTGTTTGCAGATGATGCGAAGTTAATGAGAAGAATCAAATCGGATGAGGATCAGGCAGGACTACAAAGAGACCTGGACAGGCTACAAGCCTGGTCCACCAACTGGCTCTTTGAATTTAACCCTGCCAAATGCAAAGTCATGAAGATTGGGGAAGGGCAAAGAAGACCGCAGACACAATATAGTTTAGATGGTCAAAGGAAAAAGATCTGGGGGTGAGTATAACACCGAGCATATCTCCTGAGGTACACATCAATCAGATAACTGCTGCAGCATACGGGCGCCTGGCAAACCTACGGATAGCGTTCCGATACCTCAGTAAGGATTCGTTTAAGACTCTGTATACCATTTACGTCAGGCCCATACTGGAGTATGCAGCACCAGTTTGGAATCCACACCTAGTCATGCACGTCAAGAAATTAGAGAAAGTGCAAAGGTTTGCAACAAGACTAGTCCCAGAGCTACAGGGATTGTCCTACGAAGAAAGGTTGAGGGAAATCGGCCTGACGACACTGGATTACAAGAGGGTCAGGGGAGACATGATAACGACATATAAAATACTGCACGGAATAGACAAGGTGGACAAAGACGGGATGTTCCAGAAATGGGACACAGACACAAGAGGTCACAATTGGAAGTTGAAGACTCAGATGAATCAAAGGGATGTTAGGAAGTATTTCTTCAGTCTTAGAGTAGTCAGGCCGTGGAATAGCCTAGAAAGTGACGTAGTGGACGCGGGAACCATACATAGTTTTAAGGCGAGGTATGATAAAGCTCATGGGGCAGGGAGAGAGAGGACCTAGTAGCAATCAGCGAAGAGGCGGGGCCAGGAGCTGTGACTCGACCCCTGCAACCACAAATAGGTGAATACAAATAGGTGAGTACACACACACACACACACACACACACACACACACACACACACACACACAATGAAGCATTAAACTACAGACCAGTGTCAATGACATGTATAGTATGCAAAGTCATGGAGAAGATTATCAGGAGAAGAGTGGTGGAACACCTAGAAAGGAATGATCTCATCAATAGCAGCCAACATGATTTCAGGGAAGGGAAATCCTGTGTCACAAACCTACTGGAGTTCTATGACATGGTGACAGCAGTAAGACATGAGAGAGAGGGGTGGGTGGATTGCATATTCTTGGACTGCAAGAAGGCGTTTGACACAGTTCCACACAAGAGATTGGTGCAAAAACTGGAGGACCAAGCAGGCATAACAGGGAAGGCACTACAATGGATCAGGGAATACTTGTCAGGAAGACAGCAGCAAGTCATGGTACGTGGCGAGGTGTCAGAGTGGGGTCAGTCCTAGGACCAGTGCTGTTTCTGGTATTTGTGAACGACATGACGGATGAATAGACTCTGAGGTGTCCCTGTTTGCAGATGACGTGAAGTTGATGAGAAGAATTCACTCGATCGTAGACCTGGCAGAACTACAAAGGGATCTGGGCAGGCTGCAGACCTGGTCCAGCAATTGGCTCCTGGAGTTCAATCCCACAAAGTGCAAAGTCATGAAGATTGGGGAAGGGCAAAGAAGACCGCAGACGGAGTACAGTCTAGGGGGCCAAAGACTACAAACCTCACTCAAGGAAAAAGATCTTGGTGTGAGTATAACACCAGGCACATCTCCTGAAGAGCACATCAACCAAATAACGGCTGCAGCATATGGGCGCCTAGCAAACCTCAGAACAGCATTCCGACATCTTAATAAGGAATCGTTCAGGACCCTGTACACCGTGTACGTTAGGCCCATATTGGAGTATGCGGCACCAGTTTGGAACCCACACCTAACCAAGCACGTAAAGAAACTAGAGAAAGTGCAAAGGTTTGCAACAAGACTAGTCCCAGAGCCAAAAGGTATGTCCTTCGTGGAGAGGTTAAGGGAAATCAACCTGACGACACTGGAGGACAGGAGAGATAAGGGGGACATGATAACGACATACAAAATTCTGAGAGGAATTGTCAAGGTGGACAAAGACAGGATGTTCCAGAGACTGGACACAGCAACACGGGGACACAGTTGGAAGTTGAAGACACAGATGAATCACAGGGATGTTAGGAAGTATTTCTTCAGCCACAGAGTAGTCAGTAAGTTTAATAGTTTGGGAAGCGATGTAGTGGAGGCAGGATCCATACATAGCTTTAAGCAGAGGTATGATAAAGTTCACGGTTCAGGGAGAGTGACCTAGTAGCGATCAGTGAAGAGGCGGGGGCCAGGAGCTTGGACTCGACCCCTGCAACCTCAACTAGATGAGTACAACTAGGTGAGTACACACACAGAAATACAAACAAATACACACCCACATCCACCCACATACACACACGCACTCACACACACACAAATACACTCACACACCCACACATACATACACGCACACAAACGCACATACACACACACACACACACACACGTAGCTAAGGGGCATGTCCTAAAAGGAGACGTTAAGGGAAACTGAGCTGACGAGACTGGAGGACAGGAGAGATAGGGAGGACATGATAACAACATATAAAATACTGAGAGGAATTGACAAAGTGGCCAGAGATAAAATGTTCCAGATATGGGACACGGTGACAAGGGGTCACAATTGGAAGTTGAAGACTCGGACGAGTTACAGAGATGTTAGGAAGTATTTCTTCAGTCACAGAGTTGTCAGGAAGTGGAATAGTCTGGAAAGCGAGGTGGTGGAGGCAGGATCCATAGATAGCTTTAAGAAGTGGTATGATATAGCTCATGGGGAAGGGAGTGAGTGACTTAGTAGCGCCTAGTGAAGAGGCGGGGCCCGGAGCTATGACTCAACCCCTGCAACCACAATTAGGAAAGTACACATACTCGGGACATCACATATGAAAGGCCTCTCAGAGCTAGCGATCACGTGGACCTGAGCTTCGAATACAATGTAATAAGCGGAGAGGGAAGCAGCACGAGTAGGACAGGAGAAGACAAACTACGAAAGTGGGAACTACACAGGCATGAGAAATTTCTTGCATGAAGTATGATGGGGAAAAGAGTAAATTAAATAATGGAATACGTGACAGCAAAATGCAAGGAGGCAGAGGAGAAGTTTGTCCACAAGGGCAACATAAACAATGGGAAGACCAGAAGAAGCCCTTGGTTCACCCAAATGTGTAGAGAGGCCAAAGTTAAATGCACTAGAAAATGGAAAAAGTGTACAAGACAAAGGACACAGGAAAATAAGAAAATTAGCTGAAGAGCCAGAAACGAATGTACATGGATGAGGAGGCAGACCCAACGGCAATAATACACTGACATAACATCGAAAGCTAGACCTGACCCAAAGCTGTTGTGCAGCCACAAGGACCAGGTAATCCTTCCTGATTACCTGGTCCTTGACCAGGTAATCAGGAAGGATAGGGAGATTACAAGGAACGATCAGGAAGTATGTTACGAACTCAGTGCGAGATTTAAGGAAAGTACTTTCAGTGGAAACAGATAAGACTTCAGAAAAAAGAGAAAAGATTCCATGTACTTGCACTGTGGTGTAAGTGCATGGAGGCACTTGTGCTGCACATAAGTTTTGTTCAGGTTGTCGTATATGCTGACATAAATTCATTCATTCATGCATGCTGTGAGTGTGAGAAGTTTCTCAAATGTAGACTTTCTGGGAACAGGATTTTAGTTCTGGTGAGGATTTTGATGTCAGTTGCGGTGGTGACTCTTATGTCGCCTCGGACAAATGCTATAGAGGCATTCTGGGAAATTTGGCGGTTAAGTAGGACGATTAATTTGCAGAAACCGGTGTTTGAGGAAGAAAAATTGAAGATTAGTAGGGGCGTTTCATGCAGTTTCTAGTGAAGAAGGAAAGGAAATGGGGAGCTGACAGGTGGTGTGTTGATAGTGGAGGGCAGGTTGAGTAGGTAGGGTGGGTGAGCGTTCGTTTAGGTGGGCACGTGAGCATCTATTTGATTAGGTGGGTGAGTGTTTGTTCAATTGGGTACATGTGAGGGCAGGCTTGTATTAGGATGGGCGGTAATGTGGCTGGGGTGCCGGGGGCATGGTCGAACTGTGTTGGCATGTGTGGTCAAGAGTGCAGGCGTAGTCAGGATGGAAGGCGTGGTCAGGATGGCAAGCGTGGTCAGGATGGCAAGCGTGGTTAGGCTGATAGAAGTGTAGCTGGGGAAGCAGATTTGTGGTCGGTTTGGCAAGTATGTGATCGGGCTGGCGGGTGTGTGTCTAGGTTCACAGATGTGTAGCTATGCTGACAGGTGTATGGCTGGCTGGCAGGCAAGTGGTTGAGGACGGGGACGTGTTGTCAAACTGGCGGGCGTGTAGTTGTTCTGGAAGGCGTGTGCTTAGGGGCGTGGTCAGACAAGTGGGCGTGTTTTCAGGCAGGCGGGTGTGGTTGGGCAGGTGTGGTCCAGTGCGCGGGCGTGTAATCGATCAAGCTGGCCTGTGGTCAGGCTCGCTTGATCAGGGCGTGTGGTAAGGCTTGCTGGCGTGGGTAGAGTGAACCAGTGTATGATATGACGGAAGTTCCCATTAGTATAGTGAACCACTTAAAGAAGTACTCTATGTCTATGGGCCGCTCTACTGACCCCATGAGAGGCCTACCTTTTCAAAAATTGATGAAACTAAGGTCATAACATTGTCAGCATCATTAGTTGTTTCCAGTGGATGGTGGAAGAGAAAATTTCTTCTCAACGTTATCTTCATAAGAACATAAGAAAGAAGGAACACTGCAGCAGGCCTACTGGCCCATGCGAGGCAGGTCTAGTTCTCCTACCGGTTTAAGCCAAGACCTTAACCTAGTCAGGTCAGGTCTCCTTCGCTTAAGGAAGGAGCACGGCATCTGACCTAGTAGCACAAGCTAGTCAGGTCTACCCCACACCCACCAACACCCACTTATATATTTATCAAACCTATTTTTAAAAGTGCACAACGTCTTAGCTTCTATAACTGTACTTGGGAGTTTGTTCCACTCATCCACAACTCTATTACCAAACCAGTGCTTTCCTATATCCTTCCTGAATCTGAATTTTTCCAGCTTAAAACCACTGCTGCGAGTCCTGTCTATGCTAGATATTTTTAGCACGCTATTTACATCCCCTTTAATAATTCCTTTTTTCAATCATATCTCCCCTAATTCTACGTCTTTCCACAGAGTGCAGATTCAGGGCCCTCAATCTATCCTCATAGGGATGATTTCTGACACATGGGATCAACGTTGTCATCCTTCTTTTACGTTTTCCATTGCATTTATATCCATTCTGTAATACGGTGACCAAAATTTGCAGCATAATCTAAATGAGACCTAACCAAAGATATATGGAGTTGAAGAACAACCTGAGGACTTCTATTAATTATACTTCTTGATATGAAGTCAAGGATTCTGTTAGCTTTATTGCAAACACTTATGAACTGTTGTCTTGGTTTCAGATTACTACTAACTAGAACTTCTAAATCCTTCTCTTAATCAGTAAAATTTAAATCTACATTATTTAATTTATATGTGGCATGGTTATTTTCCTGTCCAACATTTAGAACTATGCATTTATCTATATTAAACTGCATCTGTCACTTCTCCGGCCACTGCATCAGTCTATTCAAATCATCCTAGTGTGCTCTAATGTCCTCATTAGAATGAATTGGACGGCCTATTTTGGTGTCATCAGCAAATTTGTTTATGTCGCTTTTTATTCCTCATCAATGTCGTTTACGTAAATTGTGAACAACAAGGGGCCCAACACTGACCCTTGTGGAACACCGTTTGTGACCTGCCCCCATTCTAATTTCTCCCCATTTATGCAAACTGTCTGCTCCCTCTTTGTCAACCATGCCTCTACTCAAGAAAATATTTCTCCTCCTATTCTATATGCCTTAAGTTTCCTCAGTAGCCTCTGATGTGGAACTCTATCGAAATCCTTACTGAAGTCCATGATCTACCTCCTCAAATACCTTAGTGAACAAAGTTAGTAAATTCATAAGACAGGAACGCCCCTTTGTAAAACCGTGATGAGATTCATTAATAATTTTATGTCTTTCAAGATGGCTATGAGTTGCCTCGGCAATTATTGATTCCCTAAAATTTCTCACTATGAAAGTAAGACTTATTGGTCTATGGTTTGTAGCTACGGACCTGTCACTTTCCTTGTAAATAGGTATTACATTTGCCATTTTCCACTTGTCTGGCACTATGCCAGTTTGTAGTGATATACCGAGAAGATTAGCCAAAGTTATGCTAAGTTCCTCTTTGCATTCCTAAAAAACCCTTGCAAACAGTTCATCAGGGCCTGGGAATTTGTTAGGCTTTAATTTCTCTATTTGTCTGAGGACCACGTCAGTAGTTACCCTAATCGTGCATAGTTTATTGTTGTCCTGTTCTACATAATTTATTTTTTTCTGGAATTTTGCTAGTAACTTCTTGAGTAAAAACTGAGAGGAAGTAAATGTTGAAAAGTTCACGCATTTCCTTATCACTCTCAGTGATCTGACCTGTGTTACTCTTAAGTGGGCCTATCTTGTCCCTTAGTTCTGTATAATTGAAAGAACCCTCTTGGGTTAGTCTTCGAATCCCCTGCTACTTTAACCTCATAATCCCTGCTTGCTTTCCTTCTTCCTCTTGTTATTTCTCTCTTTAATTGAATATATTGATTTCTTAACTGCCAATCCCCTCTTTGGATACGCCTATACATGCCTCTCCTTTGACCAATGAGATTTTTAACCTATTTCTTATCCATTCGGGACCATTTTTGTTAGATCTAATTTCCCTACTCGGAGCAAATGTTGTCAGTCAGCTATAGCTATGCTCTGAAAAACGTCATATTGGTAACCAACACCACCTAACTGAATCAAAGTCAGGTCATCTCAATTTAGCCCACCCAGGTAATTTCTCAGCCCCATGAAGTCGGCCAAGCGAAAGTCTGAAACAGAGACTTGATTGCAGTTATCTGGGCAATTCCATGATATATTGAAACTAAGTGATTTGTGTTCAGTTTCCCCAAGTTCTTCATTAACCTCAAGATTATTAATTATTGATTCTTTTTTCGTAGGACCAAGTCAAGCAGGTTGTTTCCTCTAGTTTGTTCTGTCACAAACTGTTTTAGAAAGCAATCCTGAACCGTATCAAAAAAGTCACTAGACTCAAGATTTCCTTTTTCAAAACCCTCGAGAAACTGTAGCCAAACAGATTCTGCATCCGATGTTTCTAATCTTATGTCTTGTCTAACACAACAATTTAAATTATCTCTGACATACATCGCCATTCCATCACCCTTCCTGTTGACCCTATCAGTGTAGAATAGTTTATAACCTGTATGTTGTATTTAAAAAGCATTTAGCTATCTTTCAAGTCGAACCAGGTCTCTGTTATAGCAACAATATCTATATTACCTGCACTTGCAAGTAATTTTAGCTCACCTATCTTATTTCTTAGACTCCTACTATTTGTTTAGTAAACCTTAAGGGAGCTAGTCACTCGTTGTCCTCTACTATCTTTATTGAACAATTGCTTTGTCTTTACTAGCAACATTATTTTGATTGTCTATTAAACATATCCCTGAGGTATCCTGGTAATATTTGCTGTTTTCAACAGAAATACTGCAGTCTGATTGTTTCCCACAGACACTCATACCTCTATAATCTATCAGTTTAAAGTCCTAGACAAATCATCAATGATCCCCTCAATCGAACTGGCTAATGCAACCACTTCAGCCCCAGAGAGATGAACCCCATCCCTTGCATACGTATCATGTTTACCATAGAATTTGTACCAGTTATCAATGACTGGGATTGCAAGTTCCTTGCGGTACCCGTCTAGCCAGCAATTTATACCAATTGCCCTAGACATTAATTCATTGCTCACTCCCCTTCTAGGCAAGATGCTACATATGACTGGGAACCCTCTCTTAGACCTGAATACATCTATGACTGACCTGTACTTATTCAGCAGCTCCTGTCTCCTGCCCTTCCAGATGTCATTTCTACCAGCACTAAGACAGATAATGGGCTTGTTCCCATTACCTGATGTAATATTATCCAATCTGCTGACTGTGTCAAAAACACCAGTTCCTGAAAGGCACACCCTCTGTCTGACCTTCCTATCTCTGTTACAAAAAGCACAGGCCATATATCTTACCTAAGAATCTCCCTCAATCAGAGTATTCTTACCTTATTAGCAGGAGAGTCATTGGTACCTTTAACCTCACTAACCACTGAAGTACACTCGTCCTGGAGAACAGACAATCGATTTCCTATCTTCACATCTTCTCTATTAACCTTCCTTATCTTCCTTCTCCCTGAATTGTGAACCACTTGCTACTTAAAGCGGCTGACACTCTCCACCTCACTGCTGTAATCTTTTCCTCCATACCAGCTACAACCATCTCACACTCACTCCCAAACCCATCTAGGCGAAGCTTCAGCTTCCTATTTTCCTCCTGAAGAAGTAGAACATCCTTCAATAACACTTTAACCTGAGATTCTAAAACACTACAGCAGGTCATGGTGCTCAGTAACACCCCACTTTAATTTCCAGACAGCTTAGGACAAGTATGACCTCACGTGACCACTGACTGCAGCATACTGGAACGAGAGGCTACACCTGAACACTTGAACTGAAAATAACTCTGGTTAATCTTTCTCATCACTTCAGCACGAAAGTTAGTTGAGATACCAGAGACTCGTGATCTGACTATCATTTGACAGTAACACCTGATGGGCCTTAACACAACTTGACTCCCCAAAAAGCAGACGAACTGCAGGCATTATTTTTTTTTTGCTCTTCGTCCAGAAAACTTTAACCCCAGTTATAAATTTTGGTGGCAAATTTCCCAATTTTATTTTCACCATTAGTTTACTTTTTTTCTTTTCCCCTACCGCATGAATTGGGGATTAATTGTTTTCCCTTGTGTGGGGAACAAGGCAACTTTGTCTTTTTTTGGGAAAACGTTTGTTTCCCCGGGGTTTTTTTAAAAACAAAAAGCGAAGGAAAGGGAAACCCCAAAAAATTCAAAATTTTTCCTTTTCCTTTTTAACATTTGGGTTTAATGAACACCCTTTACTTTTTTTTTCTACTTTTGCCAAAAAACTTGTGAAGGGCTGAAGGCCAAACTAAATTTTTTTTAATTTTTTAAATTTGTTAATAGATCTCCTCTCGCACCATTTCTAAATATACTAAATCACTAAAACTTAATAAAAGTAATATCTTCGAAATAATTTTACTAAATTTTTTAGGTATCACAAAGATGTATAAAATAATTGCGAATATGTAAATACGTAGTAATGACCATCGATTTTTATGAGAATGAGGCTGAGGTCAAGGAAATGCAGTCATCCCTGCCTAAGTCGGGGAGTTACGTGGGCTTTTTACCCAACCATGGCTTGTTGTAGTGCTTTAGAACCCCAGGTTCAAGTGTTAAAGAAGGGGAATTCTATTTCTTTAGGGGGAAAAATTTAGCAGGCTGAAGCTTCGCTAGATGAGTTGGAAAGCGAGGGGGGGAAGGATTTAGCGGGTAAGGGGGAAATGGTCACCAGCAGTATAGCGGGCCGCTCTAAGGGTAAGTGTTCACAGTTCGGAAAAAAGGAAGATGAGGAGAGTTAATAAGAAGATGTAAAGGGTGGGAAATCGTTTTCTCTGTTCTCCAAGGAGTGTACTTCGGGTTAGTGAGGTTGAAGGTACCCGTTCCCCTCTAATAAAGATAAAATATTTTAATAGTAGGGTTCTGGGTAAGATATAGGACCGTGCATTTTTTAACAGAGACAAAAGGTCAGACAGAGGTGTGTCTTCCTGGATGTGTTGGCGACATGGTCAGCAGGTTGGATAATATTTGGCAGGTAAGGGGAAAAAGCCATTATCTGTTTTTGTGCGGGGGGTTAATGACATTGGGGGGCAAGAGGAGGAGTGCTGGTAAGTACAAGTCAGCCTAGAAGTAGTTAGGTCTAAGGGGGGGATCCCGTCACAGTAGCCTTGCCTAGAAAAGATGGGCAATGAATGGATGTCCCAGGGCAAATTGGGGATAACCGGTGGCTAGACAGGTACTGCAAGGAACTTGCAATCCATTTTATTGATAAGGGGGCCATTCTTTGGCAAAAAGTGATATGATGCAAAGGGTGGGGTTCACTTCTGGGGATGGAAAAGGGGGCATTAGCCCAATTTTAATTGAGGGGTAATTTATGACTTGTCTAGGGAATTTAAACGGAAAGATTTTAGGGTATGGGGTTTTTTGGGAAACAATAGCGCATCAATGGGGTTTAAAAACAGCATTATTACCGGGTACCCCAGGTTTTGTTTTTAAAAGACAATATTTAAAAAAAAGTTGCTAGTAAAAGCAACAATTTATCAAACAAACAAAGAAAGATTAGAGGGCAACGAGGACAAACTCCCATAAGGTTTACAATAAAATAGTAAGGGGCTAAAAAAAGATGATGAGAAAATTACTTGCAAGTGTAGTAATATAGAATTATTGGTAAAAGAGGTGGTTTAACCGAAAGAAAGAAATGCCTTCTGAATGCAAATAAGGGTTATAAACTATTCCCCACTGATAGGTCAACAGGAAGGGGGGTGGTGTGGCGATGTATGTCAAGAAAATTAAATTGTTGTTTCCCTTTGACAGATATAGATTAGAAACATCGAACACGAATCGGTTTGGCACGTTTTTTCGGGGACGGACAAATTAATTTTGGGGGTGAATTTTTAGGCCCCAAACCCTTTATAGGGGTGCAATAAGCTGCTATCGGACGAAATTTTATAATGCATCTGGATATGAAAATGTTGTGATAATGGGGGATTTTAACTTTAGAAATTGTTTGGAAAACATGACAGGAAATTTTAAAACTAGTGACTTTTTTTGATACGGTTAGGATTGCTTTTTAGAAAGGTTGTGACAAACCAACTAGAGGAAACAATCTGCTTGATTGGTTCTTGCCAACAAAGATTCACTAATTTTTAATCTTGAGGTTAAAGGAAACTTGGGGAAAGTGATCACAAATCATTTAAATTTAATATTTTCATGGAATTACCCCGATAACGCAATCAAATCTCTGTCCCCGGTTTTTGTTGCCCACTTTATGGGACTGAAAAAAAATTTCTTGGGGGCTAAATTGGATGTCCTGACTAGGGGGAAAGGGAGGGGATTTGGGTTTCCAATATGACGTTTTTCAGAGCATAGTTCTAGCTGCAGACAACTTTTGTTCCCAGTAGGGAAATTTGATCTAAAAAAAATGATCCCAAATGGGATGAACAATAGATTAAAACATCTCATTGGTCAAAAGAGAGGATATACAGCGTATCAAAAGAGGGGATGGGGGAGTTTAAAAAATCAATATATTCAATGAAAAGAGAGAAATAAAAAAAAGGAATAAGAAAAACAAAAAAAGGGGGTTTTGGGTAAGTCGAAAGGGACTCAAAGACAACCCCCAAAAAGGGTTTTTTAAAATATAACAGAAGTAAATTGGGACAAATTGGCCCCCTTTAAGAGTAAAATCTGGTCAGATCAGATATGTTGAAATTCTAAATCCTATTTCCTCTCAATTTTCACCCCGGGAAAATACTACGTATTCCTGAAAAAATAGATTTTGTAGAACGGATGATATAAACTTGTCGATTGGGTAACTAGTGACATGGTCCCAGACAAATAGGAGGGAAAAATAAAAACCCCAAAAAAAATCCCAGGCCCCGATGAAATGTTTGCAAGGGTGTTAAAGGGAAGGAAAAAAGGAAATTAGCATACCTTTGACTAATCTTTTAAAAAATTCACTACAAACTGGGGATAGTGCCTGTAAATGGAAAATGGCAAATGTAAAACCTATTTACAAGGAGGGACAGGGCCTTGGCTTCGAAAAATATAGACCAATAAACCCTTACCTCCATGTTTGGAAAAATTTTTGGAATCAAAAATTGCCGAAGCAATTTGTACCATCTTGACAGGCACAGATTGAAAATTTAAAGATTTCAACACGGTTTTACAAAGGGGCGTTCTGTCTACGAAAATTTATAACTTTTTTCACTAAGGTGTTTGATGAGGTAGATCATGGTAATGAATATGATATTGTGTATATGGACTTCATTAAGGCTTTCGATAGAGTTCCTCACCAGAGGCTATTGAGGAAACTTAAGGCACACGGAATAGAAGGAGAAATTTTTTCCTGGGTAGAGGCATGGCTGACAAATAGACAGCAGAGAGTTTGCATAAATGGGGAGAAATCAGAATGGGGGCACAATTTACATAAACGACATAGATGAGGGAATAAATAGCGACATAAGCAAATTTGCTGATGACACCAAAATAGGCTGTCCAATACATTCTAATGAGGACATTAGAGCATTCCAGGATGATTTGAATAGACTGACGCAATGGTCGGAGAAGCGGCAGATGCAGTTTAATATTGACAAATGCAAAGTTCTAAATGTTGGACAGTTAAATAACCATGCCACATATAAACTAAATAATGTAAATCTTAATACTACCGATTGCAAGAAGGATTTAGGAGTTCTGGTTAGCAGTAACCTAAAATCAAAACAACAGTGCATTAGTGTTCGCAATAAAGCTAACAGAATTCTTGGCTTCATATCTAGAAGTATAAATAATAGAAGTCCTCAGGTTGTTCTTCAACTCTATATATCCTTGGTTAGGCCCCATTTAGACTATGCTGCTCAGTTCTGGTCACCGTATTACAGAATGGATATAAATGCTCTGGAAAGCGCACAAAGGAGGATGACAAAGATGATCCCATGTATCAGAAATCTTCCCTATGAGGATAGACTGAGGGCCCTGAATCTGCACTCTCTCGAAAGGCGTAGAATTAGGGGGGATATGGACGAGGTGTATAAATGGAAAACAGGAATAAATTAAGGGGATGTAAATAGTGTGCTGAAAATTTCCAGCCAAGACAGGATCGCAGCAATGGTTTCAAAGTTGGAAAAAATCAAATTTAGGAAGGATATAGGAAAGCACTGGTCTGGTAATAGAGTTGTGGATGAGTGAAACAAGCTCCCGAGTACAGTTATTCAGGCTAAAACGTTGTGTAGTTTTAAAAATAGGTTAGATAAATACATAAGTGGGTGTGTGTGGGTGTGAGTTGGACCTGACTAGCTTGTGCTGCAGGGTCTGGGACAGTGCTCCATCCTTGAGTGGGGATGACCAGGCTGGGTGGGTCATTGGGATAATCCGGGGGGTGGGTCATTCGTCTAATCCGGGGAGAGACATGGACCTGCTCGGCATGGGTCAGTATGTATGCCTGTTACAGTGTTCCTTCTTTCTTATGTTCTTATGTTCTTATGACACTGTTATAAAGTGTGTACCAAACTGTAGTTTAATTATGGCAATAGTAAGTGTTACGTGTGATGGCTGCAACACAAGTGTTATGTGTGATGGCTGCAGCACAAGTGTTACGTGTGATGGCTACAACACAAGTGTTACGTGTGATGGCTACAACACAAGTGTTACGTGTGATGGTACAACACAAGTGTTACGTGTGATAGCTACAACACAAGTGTTCTGTGTGATGCCTGCAACACAAGTGAGTCTGAAAGGACTGATGACTCTGAAATAGTTTAATTTTCTATTACACACACACAAAAAAAAAAAAAAACTAATGATTACAGTTTATTGGAAGATTATTTGAAATTTGTGAGTTTTTTCTTATATTACCCAGAAAATAAATTATTTTCATTAAAATTAATACTAGTGTTCCGTCCTTGTTTGGACTACTTGGAAACAAACCATGGACGATATGTTAGGAATCCTGGTATAGTAGGTAGGTAGAACTGTAAAGTTTGTAAATTTATGCCCCAAGACTCGATCTTCTGTAATCCATGAAACCTTAACTATATATAAAATGAATAAACAGGTAGGTGAACGAGGGGCTAGAACTGTGATCATGCATTTCGACTTAAAAGAGTTTATATTATATATATATATATATATAATATATATATAATATATATATATATATATATAATATATATATATATATATATATATATATATATATGGGTGAGATGTTATTAACAAATTTGGTTGAAAATAAGAAAAAGTTTTGGAGTGAGATTAACAAGTTAAGGAAGCCTAGAGAACAAATGGATTTGTCAGTTAAAAATAGGAGAGGAGAGTTATTAAATGGAGAGTTAGAGGTATTGGGAAGATGGAGGGAATATTCTGAGGAACTGTTAAATGTTGATGGAGATAGGGAAGCTGTGATTTCATGTATAGGGCAAGGAGGAATAACATCTTGTAGGAGTGAGGAAGAGTCAGTTGTGAGTGTGGGGGAAGTTCGTGAGGCAGTAGGTAAAATGAAAGGGTTACGGTAAAGCAGCCGGGATTGATGGGATAAAGATAGAAATGTTAAAAGCAGGTGGGGATATAGTTTTGGAGTGGTTGGTGCAATTATTTAATAAATGTATGGAAGAGGGTAAGGTACCTAGGGATTGGCAGAGAGCATGCATAGTTCCTTTGTATAAAGGCAAAGGGGACAAAAGAGAGTGCAAAAATTATAGGGGGATAAGTCTGTTGAGTATACCTGGTAAAGTGTATGGTAGAGTTATTATTGAAAGAATTAAGATTAAGACGGAGAATAGGATAGCAGGTTAGGTAAGGTTCGTCAGGAAACAGGACAAATGTTTCCTGACGCGGGTCTTAGTCAGATGATGACCCGCCTTTGGAGCTTTTGGTCATCTGACCTAGGCCTTCCGCTGGCTTACCGGTCCACCCCTTTAAAAATTATGGTCATTTATAACCTGTCTGTCTATATACCTTAATAATATATAGGGTAGCAGATGAACAAGGAGGCTTTAGGAAAGGTAGGGTGTGTGTGGACCAGGGGTTTACAGTGAAACATATAAGTGAACAGTATTTAGATAAGGTTAAAGAGGTCTTTGTGGCATTTATGGATTTGGAAAAGGCGTATGACAGGGTGGATAGGGGGGCAATGTGGCAGATGTTGCAGGTGTATGGTGTAGGAGGTAGGTTACTGAAAGCAGTGAAGAGTTTTTACGAGGATAGTGAGGCTCAAGTTAGAGTATGTAGGAAAGAGGGAAATTATTTCCCAGTAAAAGTAGGCCTTAGACAAAGATGTGTGATGTCACCGTGGTTGTTTAATATATTTATAGATGGGGTTGTAAGAGAAGTAAATGCGAGGATCTTGGCAAGAGGCGTGGAGTTAAAAGATAAAGAATCACACATAAAGTGGGAGTTGTCACAGTTGCTCTTTGCTGATGACACTGTGCTCTTGGGAGATTCTGAAGAGAAGTTGCAGAGATTGGTGGATGAATTTGGTAGGGTGTGCAAAAGAAGAAAATTAAAAGTGAATACTGGAAAGAGTAAGGTTATAAGGATAAAAAAAGATTAGGTGATGAAAGATTGGATATCAGATTGGAAGGAGAGAGTATGGAGGAGGTGAATGAATGTATTTTCGGAGTGGACGTGTCAGCGGATGGGTCTATGAAAGATGAGGTGAATCATAGAATTGATGAGGGGAAAAGGGTGAGTGGTGCACTTAGGAGTCTGTGGAGACAAAGAACTTTGTCCTTGGAGGCAAAGAGGGGAATATATGAGAGTATAGTTTTACCAACGCTCTTATATGGGTGTGAAGCATGGGTGATGAATGTTTCAGCGAGGAGAAGGCTGGAGACAGTGGAGATGTCATGTCTGAGGGCAATGTATGGTGTGAATATAATGCAGGGAATTCGTTGTTTGGAAGTTAGGAGGAGGTGCGGGATTACCAAAACTGTTGTCCAGAGGGCTGAGGAAGGGTTGTTGAGATGGTTCGGACATGTAGAGAGAATGGAGCGAAACAGAATGACTTCAAGAATGTATCAGTCTGTAGTGGAAGGAAGGCGGGGTACGGGTCGGCCTAGGAAAGGTTGGAGGGAGGGGGTAAAGGAGGTTTTGTGTGCGAGGGGCTTGGACTTCCAGCAGGCATGCGTGAGCGTGTTTGATAGGAGTGAATGGAGACAAATGGTTTTTAATACTTGACGTGCTGTTGGAGTGTGAGCAAAGTAACATTTATGAAGGGGTTCAGGGAAACCGGCAGGCCGGACTTGAGTCCTGGAGATGGGAAGTTCAGTGCCTGCATTCCGAAGGAGGGGTGTTAATGTTGCAGTTTAAAAACTGTAGTGTAAAGCACCCTTCCGGCTAGACAGTGATGGAGTGAATGATGGTGAAAGTTTTTCTTTTTTCGGGCCATCCTGTCATGTGGGTTTTCGATATGTGGATAGGGTAAGAATACTCACGTAGGCTGGTAGTATGTATAAAATATTACGGGAAGTATGGAAAGTGCCAACAGGGTGACCGGGCCCCCTTGGCTTCTCTATTTTGGGGACTGACCCCCCAGTGCCTATGTTGAGGGGGCTTTTAAAATCCGCATGGTCACACAATATGAAAAACAGTCAGTAAATTCACGCAGAGAGGGTTTTGGTTTAGTGAGTCATTACGGGTTACCCCCGGGTTTACTGGTAAGGTTCTGGGAAACGGTTTCCCTCTTACCTGAACCCGGGCGACGTTTAACGTATGTCGCCCGACATACAACTAATACAAACAAAGGAAAATGGCAGGTATACGGTTGGGGCTGATTCTGTACAAGGGCAAAGTACAAAACAATTAAAAATTTTAAATATACATAAGTAAAACCTTGGGAAAATGGAAGTTATGTAACAAAAAACTACAAGAAAATAAAGCACAACTAAACCGAATGAAATTTAAAAGTTGAGTTTCCCACAATAGAATTTATAAAAAAAATTTGATCGATCGATCTGTTTCATGGGGGATTTACAAAATTCGGGAGGAAGGAAATTACAAAGAAAAAAGTGTTTAACAGAAAGGCAGATTCGGTGCATCAAATTTTGACTGTTAACTCTCAAATTCGGAAAAGAACTTGAAAAAAAAAAAAAAATTTCCCTTTTGAAAAAGAAAAGTTGAAAATGAAAATTATTAATCTATACAGGTTTTTACTTTTAAAACCCCAAACTCTTTTGGGTGAGTTTGGGACATATGCAAATGGGTGTCCTCTGGGGGGGAAAAAACTCTGTACCCACGGGCAAACCCTCATGCTGTATTTGGGGGAAAAATTAAATTTGGGTTTAAAAAATTGGGATACTTGATGATTTCTCAATATTGTCGTTTTCTTTGGGAAAAAAACGACTTCCAAGGTTGATCGTCTGAATGAGTTTCAAGGTGGAGAGTAAAATCAGGAGGATTGTCACAGCCCTGTCACATTAGTCGGGGTTTGGGGGACCCCCTTATAAATCCCCATCAAATTAAATAGATCTAAATGCTTTTTCTTTATACGCAGAAATTTAATTTTTCTCTAACCTTAAAATTTAAATTACCAGTGTATGTTCAACTACACGATAAGGACCAACAAACTTTTGATCTGCTTAGGCATTGCAGACTTTTCCCAAAAGGGTTTAGTCCCAACCTTTTTAAATTTTTTCCCAAAACCTTTTAAATTTGTTTTTAAAAAGGTTTTTGGGGGGGAAGGTGTTGGGATTTTTTTAAATTTTTGTTTTTTTTCTTTTTTTATTGGTTTTTTTTTCCAGGATTTTTTCAAAAAAACACTTTGAGCAAAAGGCGGGGTACGAGTTGCTTTAAAAACATCGGGGTTTTAAATTTTGGGTTTTTTCGGATTAAAAATAAAAACAACTCAAAAGGGAAAAAAATTTTACCCTACACCGTTAAGGAAATAATGGGGAGTTTCACCTATAGGAAAACACGGGAAAAGAATTTTATAACACTGCACATCAGGTTAACTTCTTTCCCAAAGTTTCACTGTTGGGATTGAAGGGGCTCTCAAACTAAAGACTTTTTTATTGGTTCGTTCTGAAACCCCCATTTCCCGGCAGGATGTGAGGAACAAGGGTTGGATTTAGAGATCTTGTAAAAAGGGTTTACAAAAATTTTTCCCAAGAACCCATTACAGAATTCACCTCCATTATTTTACTAGGGATTTGGGGGGTGGTTGCCTGCAGATAATAGGTTCTTTAAAGGGGCTTTGGGGGTACTGTTGGGCAGTTTTATCGGGCAATAGGAACTAATTTCCAAATTCTGGTGAAAGGGGTCCCATAACCATAGATGTTTGTTCCCCCTGGAGGGAAAAAATTGGGAAAATTAGTTAAAAAAGCTAGCGAAAACTTTTTTCCCCAATTCGCATGGTTGGTTTCACTTGGTTTGGGGTTAGGACCTTTACCTTCCCCTTTATTTTGGGCATGCAGACACTACATTCCCTTAACATACTCAAAAAAATATCATTTCCCATACGGGGGCCCAAAATTTTTTTCAATCTGGCTTGTTTTACGAACGATCCATACCGGGGTGAAACAACCCCCTGGTACTTTGGGTGAACTAGTTTAAAAACTTTCACAAGGGGACTTTTCAAATTACTAACGGTATATCCTTTTGCTAGGACCCCCCACTGGGCTTTTTCGTTTCAGAAATTTTCCTTTGTTCATCCCAAGCACTGAGGGGTTTGCGGGTGGCTTCACACAGAATTAAGACTTCCTGGAGCGGGAAATTTGGGAATCACACCAGACCACAGGGGATTTTGGGGGGGGGGGGGGGCCATTTTTTTACATCCCAGCACTAAATGGGGGGGTCTGCAGAATCCCTTTTAACATGTCGCATAAAGCATTGAAACCTAAAAATTTTGATTCCCAGGTAAGTGTTCAAAGGGGGATTAAAACTCTTGGTTTTAACCCAAAGGTCAATCGGGCAAAATTTTTCCGGGTAGGTTTTGTTTGTTCTGGAATAAAGGGTTATCGTGGGGGGTCGTCAAGACATGAAAAAGATTACTGAAAAAAAATGTCCGGAAGTGTTTTAAAGACCATACTTTTGCTAAAGCTTTTTTGGCCCCATTACTGTAAAATTACTTTCAGCCTTCGTAAGGACTGGGCTAGCAAATGCAACTGCGTTGTATTCCCCATCGGCTTCTGAGCTAGTAGGGGCCCTATCCCTAAAAAACTAGCTTCATTTGTCAGATAAAAGGGGTTAGAAAAATCGGGAAAAATTTAAAAATTTTGGGGGCCAGATGTTAGCTTTTTTTTTGGATTTTTGGAATGCCCCTTTCTTGACGGAAGGGCCCAAAAAAAAGGGAAAGCATTTTTCCCTTAAGCAACCAGTTAAGGAGCAGCTATGGAAAAAAATTTTTGGCAATGAAAGATCAAATAAAAACCTCCCAAAGGCCCAAAAGGATCTTAGGGAATCACCCAGTTTTGGGGGGTTGGAAAATTTAGAAACTGCAGTTACTCTACTTTGGTCAGTCGTCCCCCCTCTGGGAGGACTACGTGACCAAAAAAATTTAAATTTCTGATCTAAAAAATTTGGGACATTTAGACAGTTTGATTTTTAAAAAGGCTTTTTTAAAGCTTCCCAAGTACTACCCCAAGTTTTTTCAAGTGTGTATCCACGTCTTTTAAAACAGGGACGATTACGTCATCTAAGAAAACCCCATAAGTGATTCCCTATGAGCCTCAAAAGAAATTAGTCATGACCCTTTGGGAAACGTTTTTGGGGGGATCGTAATCCAAACGCCATACGGGGAGGAAGTAAAAAAGTCTGTAGGAGTGGAAAATGCGGGTTAGCTTTTGGGCGGGCCCCTCTTTAAGAGGGACTTCCCAAAAACCCTTGTAAAAAATCCGGGGTTTTGAAAAGACTTTGTTATCTCCGATGTTCGAAAAAAGAAAAACCCATTTACAGGGAGTGGGAAGCATCGGAATTGGTTTCGAATTTAATTTCCTAAAGTCAATAAAGGGCCCCAAAAGTCCCAAACCTTTCCCTTAGGTACTAGGATCAAGGGGCTTTCCCAAGGTGAATTGCTGGGTGCAATAACTCCATCATCAAGCATTTGACTGATCAATTCTTCTGCGACAGCAACTTGTAAAATGGGTTTTTTCGTATGAAATTTTTAAAATAGGTCTAGTCCCAGGTTCAAGTGGAATAAAAATGGGACAATAAGTTGGGTTATACCCATCCCCCCGGGTTTAAGGGCAATGGTTTTTAGGGACTTTTTGTTAAACAGAGTAAAACAAACGCTTAAATTTTTTTGGGGGAAGGGTCAGGGGGGGGGGGGAGTTTGTCTTTACCTAATGGTGGAACAGATTGATCCGTGAAGTGGATGGGTCCCCCCGGGGTAGAAATACACCGACCCATGGTGGGTGAAACTACCCTCTCCCTGAACGGGGTAAGGTAGTGAAAAAGGGTTTCAAAAAGTTTTTTGGGAAATTTTGCTCAAAAGACAAACACTGTGCCAAAGTTTTAGCTGGGAAAAGAAATGGTCTTACTTTTCCTTACAACATGAAAGGGGATTTTTTCCCAACAAAAAAAACCTTTTACTTTGCAAAAATCACTGTAAACAGGACTTTTATCACCACTGGAACACTAGGAAAAAAACAACAGGACACTCTAGTGAGGGAACAACCCTGGACAAAAGGGCTTTCTAAGAGGGGCCTATGTGACTTTCAACAAGAGAGGGCTTTAACTAGTTGAAAAGTAATCGTTTTTTTCCCACAAGGCGTCCCCTTTTTGGAGAAACTACTACTTGAACTAGCAGACCCTTGCAGGGGTAGGGTCACCTCAAGGTGTCAAAAGGGGCCTCGGCCCCTTAGGTAAATGGGGCACTATCCTGCAAATTGAAGTTTCGGAACACAGACAGGGAAAACAGGGGTAAAAAGTGCCCACCCCTTGGGGACGCTACTTGGGAAAATTTTCACTGGCCCGTAAGGACCCTTTAAATTTGAAAAAACGTACTCGCAGCGTTGGGGAGGGTTCGGATCCAAGTGGGAAAACCCCCCCAAAAGGTACGTTCAATTTATCAAAATTTGGGGAAAGCCATTGAAAAAGGGTAGGGGCACAATGCGTAAGTCTCCATGGAAGCAAATCCTGTAGAAGGTCCCGGGGAAAAAATTGGGCGACAACAAGGAAAGGGAAGGGGGAAGGGGGGGGAAAATCCTACCTTTTTATAAAAAGTGGGGAAGTCCAAACCGCGGACACGCAGGTGAGAACCAGTTTCTCCACTAAGGGAGGACCCCAAGAGTCGGTTTCCCACGGAAAAGGGCATGTCCCTAAAAATGCTTATCCCCAAAAAAACTAGACCCGATAAAATTGAAAATTTGGGACCCGAGTCCATGAAAAAAATGAACGGGGGCATTAGAAAAAAAGATGCTTGCACTATAGGGCCCATGGTTGCATTGGAAGTTATGTGCAAACAAAAAAGGGGGATTGGGCCCTCAGCAAAGATTTGTTCCACTTCATCCCCAAAAAAAATCTATGTCAGAGAAAATGTTAAGGGAACCCTCAACCGGGGGGGGGAGGGGGGTTGGGCATTCCCCGAGGAATGCTTTTAAAGGCCCTTTAAAGGGGAAGTGTGAACCCGGGGGGGGTGTACTCCCTTATCAACCCACTGTCACCTGGGACGGTTTTTACTGGGGCGCTCGAATTCCCCCAAATTGGGAAAAAAGAGCCTGGTTCTGGTTGTTTTGAGAACCCCGATGTCTGTTTTCCCTTTTACGGGTTTGCGGTTTAAGGCCACGGAAAGACCTAGAGTACTGAAGGTTTTAAAAAAAGCATTGCACCAGATGTGTCGTCCATGGGATTCAAAGATAAGTACCGAGGGAAGATTGCCCGGGACTCCCTCCTCCCGTCCCACCCTCTTAGGGTGACTAACAGGACAATTAATTGAAAAGGGGCCCCGGAAACCACAAATTTTTTAACAAGTCCCCTGACTATGGGTTTCGAATGTACTATTTAATACTACGAGGTTTTTAATGACTCTGTACAGGGTCCTTTGGGGATCGCGGGGATGGTTGACGACCACCCTTTTTTCGCTGTTTGGGGCAAAAAAAGAGGTGGTGCAAATGAGGCCCTAGGTGTGAAATTACTTTTTATACATGGGAAAAAATACCCGGGGGGACAAGGAACGTACATGATTTAGGGCTTTTAAGGGGGTTTCCCTCGTCCAGTTGGGGATTACCCATAAACACACACCGGGAAACAAACGGCATTAGTTCCCTTTTATTGCTCCAAAAGCTGCAATTTTTGCAAAAGATTTCTGTGGATGGTTTATCCTCGTCGTGGAAAAAACTGAGGAAAAAGGGCAGCCTTTTAAAATGATGTTTAAAATTTGTTAATCTAAAGGAAAAGGGACTCAAAATTCATTATCATGGGATTTGCATTCACCTAGTTCCCTAAAAAAACGGGCATATGGATCACGTTTTTACGTACGAGGGAAAGGGAAAGAATCGTTTCCTTTTTTGTGACCACTTAGTAAGAAATTTCCGAATCTCGCAAATCAAGGAGATCAACAAAGTGAAAAAGCAGCCCGGGGATCGATAAAAAGCTTTTTTTCGAAGTCTGATAAGACTTTTCCCCAAGGAGGACCTTCAACTGAGCATTTAAAACAAAAGAATGGCAGTAAACCATGCTTCAAGACATGTAAAGGCCATTGAATAAAGGGGAACGCATCAAGGGGAAAACCACGAGTAAAAGTATTGTATCTCATGTTGGGGCGGTCTGTCCCGTCGCCCAAGGAACTGTGAGGACCCGTGACAGGAGCAGCAGGAGCCCGAGGGGAAATTTTGAGGTCGACATTCACTAAAGTACACTTGACGGTATTTGGACATAATGGCAAAGAAGTTGCACAAAACAAATAAGGGAAAAATAACGAATAATAAAAATTATATAAAATGTTTAAAAAAATTAAAAAAAAAGGGATGCAACCAATTGGCAGAAGTAATAAAAAAAAAATGTCTAAAATTACAATGCAAGAGGAAGGGGCAACTCAATGTAAGGGACTGCTGGACAAGATAAAAAAATTACATTGAAAAAAAACCCAAATAAAAATTTACTTTAAGACTGAATTTAAAAAGCCAAAAAGGCGTCTGTTACTCTTGCAAAAAAAAGGGAAATTTAAAAAAAAAAAATTGTAAAACAAAGAAAAAGTAAAAATAAAAAACTTAAATTGGTTTCAACGAGAGGGTAAAAAGGGAAGTTTAAAAAATTTTTTTAAGAATGCATAAACAAAATTTAAAAAAAATCAAAGAAAAAAATGAGGGAAAAAAAAAAAATGAAAACAAAACTCAAACAATAATGAACTGAGAATAATAATGCATAAAAATATCAAAAAAAAGAAAATAATTCCCCGCAAACGTGCAACAAAAAAATTCACTGCAAAAACAAGTTTTCAAAAAAAATAATTCACTGCGAAAAAAGTGCAAAAAAAAATTCATGCAGAAAAAGGTTTCAACAAAATAATTCCTGCCCGATCAAGTGGGAACAAAATTTTAAATTTATGGGAGGGAAAAATTCAACAAAAAAAAGCGCAGAAAAAAATCAAAGCAGCAATTAAAATTACAAATGGAAAAAAGAGGGTTTAAAAAATAAAAATAAAAAAATGAAGAAAAAACTGATTGAACACTTTAAATCTTTAAATTTTAAATTAAAAAAAAACAATTTACTCGATAAAGAAAAAAACTTTACGTTAAAAAGAAAATTTAAAATTTCACTAAAAGTGAAAATTTTTCAAAGAAATATGAAAAAAATGAATGAAATAAAACAAGAAACAAAAATGGAAGTGTAAAAAATTCAAGTGGCGGGGGGGCACAACACTTACAATGGGGGGCAACAACCCCTTACAAGGGCGGGGCCACACAAAAAAATTTTTACTTATTCCTTTTTTTTGTTATATTCTTACAACAAAATCTTTCTGTGATGGTACCCCCCCAAAATTTCTTTCAAAAATAAAGGTAAA
>NW_026504909.1:32500-37500 GCF_026875155.1 Cherax quadricarinatus
TTTAACGATTCCCCTTTCTAAAGTGTGTTTGTGTGTGTATGTGTGTGTGTGTGTGGTGTGTTGTGGTGTGTGTGTGTGGTGGTGGGTGTGTGGTTGTGGTGTGGTTTTTTGTAAACCCCCCACCTAATTGGGGTTGCAGGGGTCGAGACTCACTCCTGGCCCCGCCTCTTCACTGATGCTACTCGTCCTCTCTCTCTGCTTCCAGAGCTTTGTCATACCCCTTAAACATGTTGGTTTCTGGCTACACTACATCACTTGCTAGCTATTCACATCCTACGACTCATGACTGAAGAAATACTTCCAACATCCCCTGACTCGTCTGAGTCTTCAGTTTCCCAAATTTGTGACCCCTTGTTTCTGGTCCCCTCTCTGGAACAACCCGCTCTTCTACCTTTCTTTCCCACGCAGTATTTTGTAGTCGTTATCATGTCTTCCCTGACCCCCGCCCCTCCAATGTCCAGTCCCGATTTCCCTCAACCTTTCTTCATAGGACATACCCCTGACTCCGGAAAACACCCTTTTTGCAAACCCTTTTTCATTTCCTAATTTCTTGACGTGCTTTACCGGGGTGGGGTTTTCCAAAGGGTGGCAACCCCCATAGGGCTGATGACACAGTGTACATGTTTTGAAAGATTTCTTTCAAATGTATGGGAACGCTTTTCTCAGTTTGCCACACCCCCATATGAATGCAGCAGTTATCTGGTTGATGTGTGCCTCCGGAGACATGCTCGTAGTTATGGCCCACCCCGAGATCTTTCTCCTTGAGCGAGGTTTGCAATCTTTGGCCACGTAGCCTATACTCTGTCTGCGGTCTTCTTTGCCCTTCTCCGATCTTCATGACATTTGCACTTGGCAGGGTTCAGTTCAAGAAGCCAGTTGCTGGACCATGTTCCAGCCTGTGCAGGTCTCTTTGAAGTCATGCCTGATCCTCATCTGATTTAATTCTCCTCATTAAGTTCACATCATCTGCAAACAGCGACACCTCTGAGTCTATCCCTTCCATCATGTCATTCACATATACCAAAAATAGCACTGGTCCTAGGACCGACCCTGTAGGACCCCGCTCATCACAGGTGCCCACTGTGATACCTCATCACGTACCATGACTCGTTGTTGCCTCCCTGTCAGGTATTCTCTGATCCATTGCAGTGCCCTGCCTCTTATACGTGCCTGATCCTCTGGTTTCTGCACTAGTCGCTTGTGAGGAACTGTGTCGAAGGCCTTCTTGCAGTCCAGGAAAATGCAATCAAACCACCCCTCTCTCTCGTGTCGCACTTCTGTAACTTTTTCATAAAACTCCAGAAGGTTTGTGAGACAAGATTTGCCTTCCATGAATCTGTGCTGGTTGGCGTTTATTATCTTGTTCCCTTCCAGGTGCTCCACCACTCTCCTCCTGATAATCTTTTCCAAGACTTTGCATACCATACAGGTCAGTGTCACTGGTCTGTAATTTAGTGCCTCTTTTCTGTCTCCTTTTTTAAAAATGGGAACTACATTTTCGGTCTTCCATACCTCAGGTAGTTGCCCAGTTTCAAGGGATGTGTTGAAGATTGTAGTTAATGGCACACACAGTATATCTGCTCCCTCCCTGAGGACCCATGGGGAGATGTTGTCCGGTCCCATTGCCTTAGAGGTATCAAGGTCACTTAGCAGCTTCTTCACCGCCTCCTCAGTTGTGTGCATATCATTGAGCATTTGTTGGTCTTTTCCCTGTTGGTGTCCCCCTCGCCCAGTCTTCTCAGAGTCCTTCCTGTCTCCACTGTAAATACTTCGTTAAATCTCGTGTTGAGCTCCTCGCATACCTCTTGATCGTTTCTTGTGAGTTTCCCCACCTTCTTTCCTCAGCCTGATCACCTGGTCTTTGACTGTCGTCTTTCTCCTAATGTGACTAAACAGCAGTTTCGGGTCAGACTTGACTTTCGATGCTATGTTATTTTCGTACTGTCGCTGGGCCTCGATCCTCATCTGTGCACATTCGTTTCTGGCTCTTCGACTGAATTCCTTGTTTTCCTGAGTCTTTTGCCTTCTATACCTCTTCCATTCTATAATGCACTTAGTTTTTGCCTCCCTGTACCTTCGGGTAAACCAAAGACTCGCTTTGGTCTTCCCATTGTTTCTGTTGCCCTTGGGAGCAAACCTTTCCTCTGCCTTCTGCGTTTTGTTGTTACATATTCCATCATTTCATTTAATGACTTTCCTACCATTTCTCTGTCCCACTGCACCTCCCGCATTAAGTTCCTCATACCTGAGTAATCCCCCCTTTTATAGTTTGGCTTTTCCCGTTCGACTCCTGTTGCCCTCTCCACTTGTAACTCTACTAATGTAATCAAAACTCAGGGCTACGTGGTCACTAGCTCCGAGGGGCCTCTCATATGTGATGTCGTCAATGTCTGAGCTACTCAGGGTGAACACAAGGTTCAGTCTTGCTGGGTCATCCTCCCCTCTCTCTGGTAGTGTTCCTGATGTGTTGATGCATGAGGTTTTCTAGTACCACATCCATCATCTTGGCTCTCCATGTTTCAGGGTCCCCATGAGGGTCCAGGTTTTCCCAGTCGATCTCCCCTGTGGTTGACATCACTCATAACCAGTAACTTTGCTCTGCACGATTGAGCTCTTCATGCCACCTCAGCCAGTGTGTCCACCATCGCTCTGTTGTTCTCATCATATTGCTCTCTTGGCTTCCTGCAGTTCTGTGATGGGTTATACATCACAGCAATGACTACCTTATGTTCCCCAGATTGAATTGTACCTACTATGTAGTCGCTTTTCCAATTCGCCCAAACCCTTTCCATTTCCTCAAAACTCCATGGGTTTTTTATGAGCGTGGAACCCCTCCTCCCCCTCTGCTCCTTCTATTTTTACTCAGGTCTGATATCCATGTGGGAAACTGTGCTCAGGAGTTCTTTCTGTCTGATGATGCTGGGGATTTCTCGTTGATTCTTTTATGCCACTCCTCTTTTTATTTGCTTTTCCCCTTTTGTGTTTGTGTACCACACCTTCAGCTTCTTGTGATCAGGTAAACCCCGGGGAAATTTTGGGGTTGAGGAGCAGGACCCCGGGGGGCTACGGGGTTTGTGGTGGGGGGGGTTGTGAGGGGGGTGGAGGGCAGAGTGCCTGTAGGGACTGATGTAGCAATGTATTTGTAAATTGGGGGTGGGTTTCAGTTGAATTGTTCAGCTGCTTTTGGGGTTGTCACTGTGAGGTGGGTTTGTGGGGGGGGTGGGGTTTGCGATGGGGAGGTGGGGGCAGGGGGAACAGTGTTGGGGTTTTTTGGGTTGAGTTTTTTCATTTTTCGGAGTTGTTTTAGTTAGAGTTCTTTTGCGGGTGCCCTCTGTAGGGTGTATTTGCCCTTCCACCTAAAACGGGGTTTCAGCTCGTCTTCATCAATCATCATTTTCCTCCTATCATCTTTGTCCCTCTATCTCAATCGTCCTTTCCCCGCTGTTTCTGTCCGACTAGGTACACTCTCCGGTACTCGGGTTTGCCCTCAGTCGGATTTCTCCTGCGGGACGCGGTACGAGCTATTCTGCCTTGAAGATTATTTTGACAGGCCGCTCCCCGCCCGAAAACAACCCCAATTCTCCGAAAATTTGCCACCGGGGTCATGTCTCCCTCACCTTTGCTTTCAAGATACCTTCGATCGTTTTCTTCCCCCCGGGGTTTTCTTTCATCATTTTTCCCCTTCACCTTCTGAACCCGTAACAAACCTACCTCTTCCCTCCCCTCCTACTGTTATCTCTTTGCACCTCTGGGGTTTTTTAGTTCCTTCCATAAAAATTTTCCTCCTAAACCCCTCCCTTGCGTCCCCCCTATCTCAGTGGACTGTCTTCCGTGCTCAGCTGTTCCCTGCCACTGTATTGACTGTTAAGTCCTGCATATGTCATGTTCCTTCATTGTCTTCGGGCTTCTCATTTGGTCTTCCTGTACTTTTTTTGAATCCCTACAGCCCCCTCGTCTTGACTGGTATAGAATTCCTGATGTCTTTTCTGTACTGTTTTTGTCCTTTATTCTTTTTTCAGGTTTTTTAGCCCCCTTTTCTAACACTTATCTTTCTTCTGCGCTAAACTTTTAATCCCCACTTCCTCTCTCTACAGCACCTCCCATTACCCTCCCGACTCTGCAGTTTCCTTCCCCACCCTTCCTCCATTTTTTGACTCTAACCCCCAAACCTTTTCCCTTCCAGGTTCCTCCCTCCGGGGTTCGACCTCCAGCCCCCTGGGTCTCCCCCCTCGGGTTTTACCCTTTTTTTTACCACGGGAGGACTTGTGTGTGAGAGAGAGGGGGGGAAGAGAGAAGAGGGATAGAGAAAAAAGGAGAGAAGTGATGGGGAGAACATGGGGATATAGTGGAAGGGAGGAAGTGAGGGGAAGCCAGGGATAAGGGGGAGGAGGAAAGGGAAATAAAGGGAAGGTGTGTGGAAGAAGGAGAGATAGAGAAACGAGAGGTGGAGGGGGAAGATTGAAAGAAAGAGAGAGAGAGAGAAAAAGGGAGGGGGGAGGGAAAGATGGATAGTGGGGGAAGAGAAAAGAGGAAGAGAGAGAGAGAGAGAGAGAAAGAGAGAGAGAGAGAAGAAGAGAGAGAGAGAGAGAGAAGAGAGAGAGAGAGAGAGAGAGAGGGAGGGAGGGAGGGGGGGAGAGAAATCGGGGGAGAGAGAGAGAGGGGGGGGGGAGGGGGGATGGAGGGGTTTTAGGGATGCGAGGTGAATGTGTGTGTTGTGTGTGTGGTGTTGGGGTTGTTGTGTTGTGTGTGTGTGTGGTGGTTTTAGTATGTGTGCCTAATAAATACCATAGAAAATACCAGTAATTCTACAACTACCAATAGTAAATCTAATACTAATCAATTGTACTTATAAAATACCGAAAGAAACAGGCGTGTGTGTGTGTGGTGTGTGGTTGTTTGTGGTGTGTATTTCGTTGAACCCAAATTAAAAAGGAAGCAATTTTTTTTGCCATACTCCAAATTTCATGAAAAAGAACTGAAAATCACAATATAGGCTTGGA
>NW_026504909.1:42500-51681 GCF_026875155.1 Cherax quadricarinatus
GTCAGTTTTTTCCCAGGATGCGACCCACACCAGTCTGCTAACACCCAGGTATCCATTTTACTGGCGGGGAACATACACAACTGGTGTAAAGACGCATGCCCAATGTTTCTACATTCGCCGGGAATTGAACCCGGGCTCTCGCCGTGGTAAGTGAGAACTTTAACCACCAGGCCATGGATTCGTTGACTTTATCATCTTATGTGTCCTAGTCAGTCTTAAGAGGCCATTCAGATCACTGGTTTTCATCAATGAACTATATATTAACATTTATATTACATCAGTCGGAAATTGACAATATTTATTATCTATAATGTTTTTAGTTATATGGATTATCTACTTTGCTATCTACAAATAATCTTATGTTTGGTTTGGTTTCTGCTTTCTTATACCCATCCTCTTAATTTCATTCTTATATCTTTAACTCCAAAAGTAATATAATAATTTATTATAAACATAAGCCAAACAACAGAGGAGAATCACATAACGTTCACAAGATCTTTACATGTTTCTAAATGAGCCTTTTTTCTGTTTAGATGTTTATAAGCATTATTAGTTTCTTAAGTATAACTCTTCCTCTGAATAAAATTCAGTAGTTTTTATGATCAAGGCATAGCGAGAAAAATCCCACTAGGGCCTTTAAGGAAAATTGTCTTTTATTGGACATTGGCAATCTCGGGAAATTGCAAATGCAGTGTTGCATAATGAAGACTCCCGATGATGATGTCGAGATTGTGTTTCTTTATTAAACATCTCGCAGACAGGGGGATAAAATCGCAAACTAGGCTGTCACTCGAGGTGCCGGAGGCATTAATTAAGACACCGCCTGGTGTTGGTTATTGTGTTCCCCATCAGCGTGTCTTGCTGGAGACAATATTGACCTCAGTTGGCACAGATGTTTTATTTCTGCTCTCGTTCTCAACATCTCGTCCAGTCAGAGACGTTGTGCTACGTTGGGTTTAGTACCTGGATGTATGATCGCCTGAGATCACGAAACGCTGTTCTGGGGGATAGGAACTGAGATTTAACTCTCAGTTTGGCGAAGACACACAGGCGCATGCTCATGCTATCTCTTTTACACACACACACACACACACACACACACACACACACACACACACACACACACACACACACACACACACACTTCAGTCATAGAGTTGTAAGGCAGTGGAATAGCCTAGAAAATGACGTAGTGGAGGCAGGAACCATACACAGTTTTAAGACGAGGTTTGATAAAGCTCATGGAGCGGGGAGAGAGAGGGTCTAGTAGCAACCGGTGAAGAGGCGGGGCCAGGAGCTAGGACTCGACCCCTGCAACCACAAATAGGTGAGTACAAATAGGTGAGTACACACACACACACACACACACACACATACGCACTGAGGAACATGACAATTTAATTTTGCATCCCATTCTCCTTCCCGCCTTCAACAACCTGCCTGGAAATTATTTCCTAGCTGCAATGTGTATAGTGAATATAAATGCTTAGTTTAGCTTCCATTACATAGAATATAGATTTAAATTAATTTCATAAAGTAATCGCATTTATTTCCGAATGTTGTAAAAAAAGTATAATCCATTTACAGCAGACGTTACATTCATAGTAGGAATTACATTTATAGTGGGGGTTACATTTATAGTGGGGGTTACATTTATAGTGGGGGTTACATTTATAATGGTGGATACATTTAAGCAGAGGTTACATATATAGTGGGAGTTGCATTTAAAGCAGAGGTTACATTTGTAGTGGGGTTATATTTATAGTTGGGAGTTACATTTATAATGAGGATTACATTTATAGTGGGGGTTAAATTAGTGTGGCATCAAGACGGGTGTTAGATCAATAGGATATGTAATGTTCAGTCACTCTCAGGTTTGACAAAGAAAGACAAACAAATATTCAACTGGTTAAATTAGTGATGGCGACGATGACAAATAAAAACAAGCCCCCCCCCCCGTCCTCAACCAGCCCCTGGGAGTTGTCCCTGATGTCATTAAATTGATCTACGTAATCTATGCTACTGAAAACTATCTGAAGCGAGTACTATAAACTACTGAATAGAAGATTAATCCCATTTTCATAAATTACTGCAAAATTGAAGCCCAGAACGACTTTGGAGCCTTGAGTCAGGTCATGAGGGCTGGTTCAGGAAAAGGATGCTGCTACTGGCAGAGTATTCTTGTGCACGTTACAGGGTAGCCGCTAGGGGTGGGGGATATTTAAAACTACATAGGAATCCCATGATGTCATTCATTGAGTTGGCCAATGGGACTTGGGAGATTCATAACGTCATGGACTCTCTAATATTATGTGAAGTACATTAGTCTTCAATAGAATGTATTTATATTAAAGTCAGTGTCTATAACAGAGCAGTTCCTTGATTCGTGGTTCAGTCAATAATTGTTTAGCTTAATCAACAACTTTTCTTGTTAATTATCTTTACACATAATCATTTAATAACCCCATAAATCAACGGAAATTGCACCAATCTCACATTTACAGTATTTATTGTTATCCTGTGAGAACAACAATAAAGTAAATGATCCTTGAATTTACAGTCATTTATAACGATATATTTTGTTTAGTATAAACCAGAAGGTGAGACAGAAGGTGCGTAGCTCTTACACACTTGTATAAATTGCGAGGCCTGAGACCTAACATCTCTTCCTTCATAGTTTCTGTTTCTTCACGTTTCTCCTCTTAATATTGCTATGCTTATTCTTCCTTTCTTTCATTAGTTTTTGCTTCCTTTCTCCTACTACACTTCTTTCTCCTCTTCCTCTTTTTCTATTCCTACGTTCTGCTTTTCAGTTCTTGATCTATACACCTGGATATTACAAAGGCTAGACCGAGGGGGCGTTGACCCCCGGAACACTCTCCAGGTAGACTCCAGGTAGGTAGTAGATAGCTGCAAGCAACAGCTTCAACATGGGCTTTAAAAGTCCTTTTCTATCTATCTTTCACATGTATTGTAAGCTCATCTTTCCACTTCCAATTAATCTTCCTTTCAATCATCATCCTCTTAATTTCCCCCATAAATCTCCTCTTCCTCTTGTCCATCATCCTCTTAATTTTTTAGGTAATTCTCCTCTTCCTCCTGTCCATCATCTTCCACTTCTTCCCATTTCCTTTCTCTTTATTCTGCTTTTAATCCCCTTCCTCCCCTTCTTAGTCTTCCTCTATCAGTCTTCCTACTCCTCTCCTTCACTATCTTTTTTTTTCATTTTTCATCCTCTTCCTCCTCATACCTTCCTTCCTTCCTTCCTTCCTTCCTTCCTTCCTTCCTTCCTTCCTTCCTTCCTTCTTTCCTTCCTCTCCTTCTCTACTTCAAGAATATCAATATAGTCACTTCTGCCTTAAGACTGTCTGAGCCTGACTTAATCCAGTGGAGATGCAGTGTTGATACATGATGATGTGTACCCAGCACTCTGCTGGTGCATGTATACCCAGCATGCTGTTGCTGTATGTATACGCAGCACGCTGCTGTGTATGTATACCCATCACTCTGCTGGTGTATGTATATCCCCAGCACTCTGATGGTGTATGTTTTAACAGAACATTGTTGGTGTATATTTTAACAGGACAATGCTGGTGTATGTTTTAACAGAACACTGCTGGTGTATGTTTAAACAGGGCAGTGCTTGTGTATGTTTTAACAGGACAGTGCTGGTGTATATTTTCACAGGACAGTGCTGGTGTATGTTTTAACAGGATAGTGCTGGTGTATGTTTTAACAGGACAGTGCTGATGTACGTTTTAACAGGACAGTGCTGGTGTATGTTTTAACAGGACAGTGCTGGTGTATGTTTTTGCAGGACAGTGCTGGTGTATGTTTTAACAAGACAGTACTGGTGTATGTTTTAACAGGACAGTGCTGGTGTATGTTTTAACAGGACAGTGCTGGTGTATGTTTTATCAGAACAGTGCTGGTGTATGTTTTAACAAGACAGTGCTGGTGTATGTTTTAACAAGACAGTGCTGGTGTATGTTTTAGCAGGACAGTGCTGGTGTATGTTTTAACAGGACAGTGCTGGTGTATGTTTTAACTGGACAGTGCTGGTGTATGTTTTAACTGGACAGTGCTGGTGTATGTTTTAACAGGACAGTGCTGGTGTATGTTTTAACAGGACAGTGCTGGTGTATGTTTTATCAGAACAGTGCTGGTGTATGTTTTAACAAGACAGTGCTGGTGTATGTTTTAGCAGGACAGTGCTGGGGTATGTTTTTAACAGGACAGTGCTGGTGTATGTTTTAACTGGACAGTGCTGGTGTATGTTTTAACAGGACAGTGTGGTGTATGTTTTAACAGGACAGTGCTGGTGTATGTTTTATCAGAACAGTGCTGGTGTATGTTTCAACAAGACAGTGCTGGTGTATGTTTTAGCAGGACAGTGCTGGGGTATGTTTTAACAGGACAGTGCTGGTGTATGTTTTAACAGGACAGTGCTGGTGTATGTTTTAACTGGACAGTGCTGGTGTATGTTTTAACAGGACAGTGCTGGTGTATGTTTTAACAGGACAGTGCTGGTGTATGTTTTATCAGAACAGTGCTGGTGTATGTTTTAACAGGACAGTGCTGGTGTATGTTTTAACTGGACAGTGCTGGTGTATGTTTTAACTGGACAGTGCTGGTGTATGTTTTAACAGGACAGTGCTGGTGTATGTTTTAACAGGACAGTGCTGGTGCATGTTTTATCAGGACAGTGCTGGTGTATGTTTTAACAGGGCAGTGCTGGTGTATGTTTTAACAGGACAGTGCTGGTGTATGTTTTAACAGGACAGTGCTGGTGTATGTTTTAACAGGACAGTGCTGGTGTATATTTTAACAGGACAGTGCTGGTGTATATTTTCACAGGACAGTGCTGGTGTATGTTTTAACAGGATAGTGCTGGTGTATGTTTTAACAGGACAGTGCTGATGTACGTTTTAACAGGACAGTGCTGGTGTATGTTTTAACAGGACAGTGCTGGTGTATGTTTTTGCAGGACAGTGCTGGTGTATGTTTTAACAAGACAGTACTGGTGTATGTTTTAACAGGACAGTGCTGGTGTATGTTTTAACAGGACAGTGCTGGTGTATGTTTTATCAGAACAGTGCTGGTGTATGTTTTAACAAGACAGTGCTGGTGTATGTTTTAACAAGACAGTGCTGGTGTATGTTTTAGCAGGACAGTGCTGGTGTATGTTTTAACAGGACAGTGCTGGTGTATGTTTTAACTGGACAGTGCTGGTGTATGTTTTAACTGGACAGTGCTGGTGTATGTTTTAACAGGACAGTGCTGGTGTATGTTTTAACAGGACAGTGCTGGTGTATGTTTTATCAGAACAGTGCTGGTGTATGTTTTAACAAGACAGTGCTGGTGTATGTTTTAGCAGGACAGTGCTGGGGTATGTTTTAACAGGACAGTGCTGGTGTATGTTTTAACTGGACAGTGCTGGTGTATGTTTTAACAGGACAGTGCTGGTGTATGTTTTAACAGGACAGTGCTGGTGTATGTTTTATCAGAACAGTGCTGGTGTATGTTTCAACAAGACAGTGCTGGTGTATGTTTTAGCAGGACAGTGCTGGGTATGTTTTAACAGGACAGTGCTGGTGTATGTTTTTAACAGGACAGTGCTGGTGTATGTTTTAACTGGACAGTGCTGGTGTATGTTTTAACAGGACAGTGCTGGTGTATGTTTTAACAGGACAGTGCTGGTGTATGTTTTATCAGAACAGTGCTGGTGTATGTTTTAACAGGACAGTGCTGGTGTATGTTTTAAACTGGACAGTGCTGGTGTATGTTTTAACAGGACAGTGCTGGTGTATGTTTTAACAGGACAGTGCTGGTGTATGTTTTAACAGGACAGTGCTGGTGTATGTTTTAACAGGACAGTGCTGGTGCATGTTTTATCAGGACAGTGCTGGTGTATGTTTTAACAGGGCAGTGCTGGTGTATGTTTTACAGGACAGTGCTGGTGTATGTTTTAACAGGACAGTGCTGTGTATGTTTTAAAGGACAGTGCTGGTGTATGTTTTAACAGGACAGTGCTGGTGTATGTTTTATCAGGACAGTGCTGGTGTATATTTTAACAGGACAGTGATAGTGTATGTTTTAACAGGACAGTGCTGGTGTATGTTTTAACTGGACTGTGCTGGTGTATGTTTAAACAGGACAGTGCTGGAGTATGTTTTAACAGGACAGTGCTGGTGTATGTTTTAACAGGACAGTGCTGGTGTATGTTTTAACAGGACAGTGCTGGTGCATGTTTTAACAGGACAGTGCTGGTGTATGTTTTAACTGGACAGTGCTGGTGTATGTTTTAACTGGACTGTGCTGGAACAGAATTTGTTAATCTTTATCCTTCGTTTTCATTTTTAAACCCTTTCCAGTATGTCTCATAATAATAAAAGGCTTTTGATTGAGCTGATGTAGGTAACAGCTCTATCTTGTAAATAAAGTTAGGAACTTTGATTAAACCTAACCTTGATAAATCCTGTGTAAAAAGACAATATTTTATTGTTAATTTTATTACAAACGTCATTCAGTGTAGCTAAGTCAGTCATTGCCTCAGAGCCTCGTACCTAGTTCGTGAACCTGCCTTCGCAAGTAATTTAATTAAGGGATTATTAGTGACGAGCTTCATGGGCGAGGCTTTAAGATTTGTGATATTAAATGAACACAAACTTCCATGGAGAGGTGAGATGCTTTTGTTGTCTACAGTGATACAGTTAATGCAAGTTATAAAACTTAATGTAATTGCATGTTTAGAGAACTCATTTAAATCTTTACTATTATTATTATTTACGTCTAGACAGATTTATGTCGACAGTCTGGTTCATTTCTTAACATTATAATACCAGGGGGAGTATTAATCTCAATTATCGTATCTCTGATATTAGAAATACTAGGTTCCTTTGTAATATTAAGAGCTATGGGAATTTTGGGGCTGTTACATTATTATTATTATTATAATCAAGGGGAAAGCGCTAAACCCGGAGGATTATACAGCGCCTGGGGGGGGGGATATGTGGAAGGCATTCAGGCTTAATTCTGGGAACTGGAGCACAGATCCAATTCCCTAAATCAAGAGCCCCTCACCAACATCAAGGAACCTTCCTTGAGGGGTGGGGCTCTTACAAAAAACGCGATGTCAATTAAACAGACATCTCCAGAGAATACTAGAAGGTCTGCCTGTTTCTGGGTTTTTGTAACAAATAGTTAATATACTGGTCCAGATATCCTTTTAAAATTATGATAGTGCTTAGGATTGCAATTGATAAGATACTAACTAAATAAATAAAAATTGAGATGTTTATTAACAGTTAAAGTTGTCTTGGTGGACAATATCAAAGTAAATGAATTTGATATAAATTAGGATATAAGCTCCTACACTTCTCTCGTATTACAAAAGTAAATTATACAGTATTATGTGCTGAAGGCACATTTCGTATCTTTATGGCTCTTAAGTACCGTCTGGTACATTGTCAACAAGTATGAACATAATACTAATATATACGAGTGTGTGAGAATGAGTGTATGTGCTCCAAGGTGATCGTTATGTCTTAATAAAACTCGACTCGACTTAAACAGTGACTGACTACACCTCCTCAAATTATCTAACTTCTTGACCAACCTGGCAATCAGAACAGCTTGCTTGAACGGTACGGGAAACGATTCGCTAAACAACAATAATACATGCAGCAGCTCAGCGTGAGGAACAAGGAAATAAAATAAAGACCTTCACTGGGGACCTTCAACAGATCCTCCATAAAAGGCACAAAACTCCCTTAATAGTGAACCTAGGTTCAGCATAACCAAATCCCCGACTACGACAGTGCACAGATGCCAAGCAAATTAGGCCAGAAGCTACAGCTCAAAACCTGCGTTAACTCACAGTGTCAGTACGACACACAACCTCATTAAAACGTCAAAAATCACTGTCTAAACTATGCTCTGTGAATAGAGTTACACAGAGTTACGAGAAGTATGTTTCGTCTCACCACCGAAATCATACTCTACCAAAAGAGTCTAAATAACGAACAAACCGAGATAAGAGAGAATGAGAGAGATGTTGGTAGAACAAGGACCAACACAGCAGAGAGCGATGAAGGCAAGACAGTCTCCAATCTCGAGTGCGAACACGCAACTGATCACTTGATTCGCCGGTACACCAGCCTGGAGCCAGCAGGTAAACAAGCGAGTGGTAGTTAACAATGTAGTTTGCCAATGCAGACAGCCACTCAACTCTCTCAAACAGCGAGCATAGAATGTGTGAATGTTACACCCTACCTAATGACATAAGCTAGGTCAAATAATTATATAAAGCAAAATATTTTCAGTTTAGCTACGACTGAAAATATCAGCAATATAAAATTTATGAAAGATAATTTACATTATAATTACGATATATATATATATATATATATATATATATATTATATATATATATATATTATATATATATAATATATATATATAATATATATATATATACATAAATATATATATATATATATATATATATATATAAAATATATAATTATATAATATATATAAATATATATATATATATAAATATATATATAATATAATATATAATATATATATATGCAAGGAATTCGCAAGAGCAAGCGAAATATACACAAACACTGAACTCTGGCTGAAGGAGACTCAGGACTTCATCACTTGCAGGAGATTCATAAGGATTATCGACTGGACGAAGATTGGAAAACAGTGTGTGTTGTTGTTCGCAAATCTGTGTTAGTTTATGCACAGATTAGCGTCGTTCTTGAATGATCCTAGGACTGTGTTCATGCTTCAGAGCATGTGAGCCACGAGGGTGGCTACGGGCCCCGACTGGGGCTCTGAGCCTCACAGCTCTGCACCCAGTGTGGGCGGCTGTGAGGTCACAGGCAGCAGCTCTGCTGCTGGCTCTGTCCCCCACACCTACAGTCGCCATGACAGATCCAGGAGAGCGGCCTGAACATTCCTTGGAATGTGGGGACGAGGTGGAGGACAACGTGGGCAGGTGGAGCCCCCACCAAGAAGGGCCCAAGGATGCAGTGGAGACTACTGTATCTACCAATCTGCCACTAGGTCCGTCGGCAGCCCCCACCCAAGAAGACTTGCACCCCCAGATGGCCATAGGGTCGTGGAAGGAAGCCAGGAGGCTGTACTCCTCAACTGGCAAAGGGTG
>NW_026504910.1:0-59743 GCF_026875155.1 Cherax quadricarinatus
TTGGTATATGTAACGACATGACGGAATGGTTAGACCTCAAAGTGTCCCTGTTTTTTTGCAGATGATGTTGACAGTTAATAATGAGGAGAATTTAAATCTGATGAGGACCAGGCAGTACTGACAAAGAGACAGAACAGACTGGACACCATGTGTACCCGAACTGCTTCACGAATTATCATAACCTGCCAATATATTCTTATCTTCTTACATGAAGATAAGGGGAAGGGCACAGACGACCCCAGACAAGTATAGGCTATGAGGCCAAAAACTGCAAACCTCACTCCAAGGAGGAAAGATCTTGGGGTGAGAGTATAACACCGCTCAAGTCTCCGGAGCAACACAAACAATCAGATAAACTGCTGCAGCATATGGCCCTGGCAAACCAGAGAACAGCATACCGCCACCTTAGTAAGGAATTCATACAAGACACACTGTACACGGTATGGTCAGGCCCATACTGGAGTATGACAGCACCTGTTTGGTGGAACCCGCTCTTGATAAAGCACGTCAAGAAACAGAGAAAGTACAAAGTTTTGCACAAGGTTAGTTCCAGAGCAAGGGGAATGTACTAATGAAAGGAAAGATTAAGGAAATCGGCCTGACGACACTGGAGGACAGGAGGGTCAGGGGAGACAAGATAACGACATAAAAAATATACTGCGTGAATAGACAAAGGTGGACAAGGACAGGATGTTTCCAGGAGGAGGGACACAGAAACAAGAGGCCACAATTGGAATTGAAGACACAAATGAGTCAGAGAGATAGTTAGGAAGTATTTTCTTCAGTCATTAGAGTTGTAAGGCAGTGGAATAGCCTAGGAAAATGAACGTAAGTGGAGGCAGGAACCATACACAGTTTTAAGACGAGGTTGGATAAAGCTCATGGAGCGGGGAGAGAGAGGGTCTAGAAGCAAACCGTGAAGAGCGGGGCCAGGAGCTAGGACTCGACCCCTGCAAACCACAAATAGGTTGAGCAAATAGGTGAGCACACACGACACAGATATGAGAGAGGCCCAGCGAAAGTACGAAAAGAAATCACATCGAAAGCCAATTCTGAACGGAGCTGTTATATACTCAACATGGATTAAGGAAGTATTTATCAGTGGAGACAGAAAGGACACCGGGAAGTCAAATAAGGTGTACATCAACAAGGGATAATACACAACAAGTGCTGTGAATGAAAATACACACAGCCGGGACGAAGTGAAGACGTTATAAAGTGACCGGTGGGACCGACAACATCGGCAACGTTGGTCCTTAGAAGGGAGCAGATAGACGCTGTGTGTACTGACTAACAACAATAATCAATACATCCAATGGAACTGGGCAACTACCTAAGGAGTGATGCTCAGACGGCAAATGAGTTAGTCCTTCCATTTTAAGGACACAGACACGGAGGCACTAACCACAGAGCAGAGTCACTGGCGTGTATATTAAAGTCTAAGGAGACGAATCTATCAGTATACTGACTAGAGTGGTGGAGCACCTTACAACGGAACAAGTACTTTATAAACGACAACGAGCACGGATTCATGGAAGGAAAAAAACCGCATCAATAAATCCTATTGGATTGTAATGACAAGGTAACGGAAGAAAGAGATGAGTTCTCTCTCTATCACAGCTTACTGAAAACAATTTGGCTTTAGAACACATAGAGGTAACCAATCAATGCAATAAATGTTATTTTTGACACTGTAGCAAGTCTAAAACAGCAGGCAACTTGCCTTAATTGCCACCTAAGAATGTTCATAAAGCTTTTGATAGCTTATGGCATTGATGGCCATATAAACTAACTCATTGACTTACCAGGACCATAACTGGACTTTTCTTCAGAGTAATTTATAATTTCTTAACTCAAAGAAAATCATTCCCACCTTTCATGGCAAGTCGACAGAACTTTTTATACCGACTGGCTGTGTCCACAAGGTTCTTGTCTCAGTCCCACTTCCTAGTTTAACATTTATGTGAATGACCTTCCTCAACCAGAGTTTTTGGAGATATATAGATTCTCACAATTGTGACACAGTTATAGCAGAATATACTGTCTCTCATTCTCTCTAATCGTTCTCATCAACTCCCAGTAACAGGAAAATACAAGATGATAGAGAGTCATAGAAAAAATGAATATTGAACTCTTCGATCGAATCATCTAATTGGTAGAAGATAACTATAAGCTCTCTACGACCTAACCTGAACAAGGTCCTTGTTACACGATAGGGTATTTGCATCAACCATCGAAGGCTAAAGGGGGTATCTCCATCAGAGTACACCTGGAGTCCATTAAAAACCCTACTAAGATCTTGGGATATAAATAGACAGGCTGCTCCACTCACCCTCTCATGTAACTATAAAATCAACACAGCCAAAGCCGTCTTAGCAGACACTTTTCGAGTTCAATCAAGCCCCTCAACATGTCAAAAACTCACACATTCTGTATAAAAATGGATAATAAGACCTATACTTGAATACCCTTGTGTCCCAATGTCATTACTCCAACAAAGACCAAACTGCTACGTTACAAAGGGTCCAGAATAGAGCTCTTCGCTTTAATTACCGACTTACTCTCAGAGGAGAGACAAGAGAGTTAAAATGGCAGATTTTCCCACAACAAGATATTACTGCCATATTTGTACGCCTTGACACCCTAAAAAAGAAACAACTTTATACAATGTGTCAGTGGACGACGCCTTCCAACTGAACAAAATGAAAACTAATGGGAAAAATAAATAAATAAAGAAATTAATTAGGAAAAACAAGAAAAATGATTTTTGGAGAATTTTACTTAAAATTAAATATAATAAAAAAAAAAATTGGCTTCAGTTCATTGTAGTTGGGTAGGATAGGTATGGCCCTAAGATAGATCCTCTGATGTATTTATGTAGGTTATCCTGGGCAGTATGGTAATCCATGTTCTGAGAATCTCTACCACATGGAGATGGGCACAAGTAGAATAGGTAAGGGCCTGTAGTTGTAGAATAATGCTAATAAGTATTATTAAAATCTCTGTTCACGACTTGCCCCCTTTATCTGCGCTATCCTGGCGATAGACACAATCGCCAGAACAGAGCTGACAAATAAGAAAAATAAAACTTGGTTACCTCATAGTCATGATAATATAACAATTTAAGAAAGAAAAAGAAATGATAAATTGCAAATCATTACTGTAAAAAGCAAACACTAGAAAGAACAAACAGTAATAATCCCTGGTAGAATCACCCTACCTGATTAGGAGAAATTGGAGGCGAAGTGACTCACCAAACTTCAATCTCAATCCACACCAGGTAAGGTCAATATTACCAGGAGTAGAAACTACTTTTAACAAATCGGACACCAGGAACAGTTTTTGCCCCAGCCCGCCAGAAGAGGGGGGGGGGTTGTGTGCGCGCGCAACGTAACGTCGCTAATGGTTCCTGGTTCCCGAACAACCTTAACCCCACTTACACCTACTTTTTCTCCCCCACAATACCCCCTTCCAAACTTATGGACGGAGTCAATAAGTCAACGAACAGAGGGAAAAGCAACTAAATACAACCTCGGCTCAGCCAATCTGATAAGTGTTTTTTTTCAGAGCCAGAAATATATAAACGACTTAAACTTATAGGCTGAATAGTCAGAGCCCATCTCAAGAGGTCTGCTATTTGACCCTTTAAAGGTTTTCCATAGTACAATCAGGGCTTGTGATCTGTTTCGTCACAGCACAAAGGGTTTACCTTTTATTTTCATCTTCGTAAGGTAGTTTTAAATCTAATTATACCCCATACTAAGCATAACATCTTTCTCCACAGTGGAATATCTTTTCTTCTCTGGCAAAGCTTCTTAACGGCGAAAGATACTGGGAAATGGTGTCTCCCTCATAAATATTGAAAGTAGTACAGGCCCCGAGTCCAGAATGGGAGCTCTGTTCGGCGGAGACAAAATATTTTATTAATATCTGGTAATTTTAGGACAGGGGGGTTTTTGAAAATAATACTCTTAATTTCTTCGAAGCTTGGATGGCTCCTCAGAACAACAAAGAGGTTCCTTGACAACCCTTTTCAATTCTAGTCTGTAAGAACTGAAGTTAAGCTACTTAGATTTGGTACGAAATTTTCTATGAGAAGTTACATCCAAGGAAACTTTCTTAATAACTTTTTGGAGCAGGGAACGTACTTTCTAAAACAGCTTTGTCATTATTAGGAAGTGGATGAAAAAGTTGTTATTCAAGAGATAATGAACCCAAGGTTAATTGGTACCTTATGATAGCCCAAGAGAAGCACTTTTGTGTTTTAACTGTAAGTCCATGAGTTTCTAGTCTTTTCAAAACAAGCGATAGTGTATTTAATATCTTCCCAGTACATTGTCATGATATAAATATTCAAAATACACTGATACATCTTTAGATCAGATAGAAACTATTTCTCATAAGCCTATTATACTGGCACACGCGGTAACCAAGCCGAAAGGCATTGTGCGGTATAGACATTAGACCTACTATGAGTAGGAAAGCGGTGTATGGTTTAGAGTCTGGGTGTAATGGCACTTGATGGTAATTGCTTTGTGAAATGTTCCTAATTCCGAGAAGAATTTGCAGTCATTGGAATTTATACAAGTCAGATCAATTACTGGCATGGGTTCTGCATCCCATTTAGTTTATAGTATTTAAAAAACGAAAATCTGGCAAGTCGTAAGAATATCGGGTTTCTTACCATAACAACCTGGTAACAGAAAGCTGATTCGAAGTTTTCTATGATGTTTAAGTTAATATCTGTCACCCTCATTATCAAAAAGTTTTCCGTAAGTGAACGGGAACAGGGTCTCACTTGTATTCTTTTTCCGCTTTAACTGGTTCAATGATCCGTCAATACAATCTTGTTACAATAGAGAGTGGGTAAGTCCTGGTACCTCTGTGAAAATACGTCAAAAATGAATTTACTAAGGCACATTACTTGAGACCTTTGTTTATTTGACAAGTCGTTGTAAATGTTTTTATCATTGTTACATTCTATCTCATTATAGTGATACAGGAGGTATCATGCGTTAAGATATCCAGTAGTTCCTTCGATTCTGTAAAAGACTCGTCATCTATAATTACAAACTCTAACATTCGTACGAATCACCACTTGTATCCAAGCTGAAAGAAAAGAAGTATCTTCGTCAAAAGGCAATTTACGCAGAGATAATCTTCTCTTCTATGGTACCGTTTCAAATATTGACGTTATACATTCTCTCTCACCCTTGACATCCAAGATATATCTACCTTATTGGCAGGACTCTTGCACTATCTTTATACTGTGTCCGCGCCAGGTAATTAGCAATCTCTATGTTTGGAGAACGTTTGTCAGGTAAAGGAGAACTAAAACTTCATCACCAACATTAAACGTACGCTTGAGCTTTTTATGGTCAAAATAGGTCTTGTACGTTTCCATAGACATCATCTAGGTTTTTACTGACCAAATCGCGGTTTCTTCCAACCTTTCCCTTAGATCTAAAGAAACTGATAGGCTGTTTTGAGAACCTCATTTGATATCTTGGACCAAAGTTCATTCAAAAATAGATTAGTATGAGGAACACAGCTTGTCTCCTCGGTCTTCTAAGAGCAATATCAACTAGATAGGCAAGATCAATAATCAAGATAGGAATCACTTGGAATCTCAGCGCATTGTTGCTAAAGAGCAACATGGTAAAAATCTATGCCAGTCCTGTTTTTTTTTTTTCCGTTGGTTTTTAAGAAAACATAGTTTTTTTAGTATTGACTTAGGATGGCATTTGTCGCTTCCACTCTTCCGATTACACATCGGATGGTAAGGTGTAGTGAAAAGAGGTAACACCCACAAGATTGATAAACGTGTTCCATTAATTCTGAAGTGAATTGAGCCCCTTTATCCGACAGAATTCACAGGCAATACCTACACGTGAAAAAATAGAAAATAAGGCTTCGCGACTTCTATGGACGTAAAATTGGATTTACAAGGAACCGCCTCCGGGAAGCTGGACGCGTAAGTCAATCATAGTTTAAAATATATTTATGACCTCCTGATGAGCGAGGTGTGATAGGAACCAACTATATCTACTGCAACCCTTGCAAAAGGGACTAGAGAAAACTTTGCATCTTTACCATAGAACTCTCCTAGTTCTACCCTTCTGCTGGAAAGTTGACATACGTGACATGATCTGCAGTACTTATTAGATGTCGGAGGACATGCTAGGTTTTCCAAATATAGGTCCTTGATATTATTATAGGTCTTCCATATGTGAATAAATGGCCAGAGACTGGCAAGTCATGAGAAAATCTTTAAAATAGTTTTTCACGGCAGATCCTGCGAAATGACTAACATGCCTTCCGACCAACGTCATTGGGCTTGCGCAGTACACTATAGTCTTTGTACAAAAGATCGTGTTGAACTCAAACTTGTAAGAAAATTTCTTTCTCTCTCTTGGGTCACCTTGCCCATTTAAAAGCTAACTTCCGAGATTCCTCTAAGAAGGTACAATGTCTTTTGAAGACCCTCCAAATCTATATGAGACATCTCGATTGGCTTTCCTTTGGAAAGAACTAATTGGGTGGATAGGTTTTACCTTTCAGACACTGAATCTCTGTAACGACGTTATCGAGTCTAGTTGTTTAAGATTGTCCACACGTATTCCCACTGGCCGAGTCTTGACAGTTTATCTCCAGGTCAAGTGACTGACTTACAAAGGTGTTTACCGGAGTTTTGTAACCCTCAGCTCTCTGATTTAGGTTACCCAACTGAATCTCATCTGGAACTATCTGTTAGTAACAGAGAGATATTAGGTTTCCAACCTCCTTGAAACTCCAAATTCCAAATCAGTTCCTTCACACTGATGTAAACAGACTATCTCTCTCGTTTTATATAGTCTCCTGACTCAATCTCTCAGAACATGGGTATCGGGGCAACTACGGCATTCTACCCATCCTGAGAACCATTCTTGCATCTAACAAAACATCTGACTGTTGGAAAGAATCGCTTCTTCCTAAATAGAGTCCAGTTAATTTATTATTTAGTGGACTATCTCTCTCTGAAGAATCTAGTTAGGGAAATAAGCTTACTCGAGATAACAATACAGGAAGCATCCCTAGTGATTCCTCTAAGAATGGGTTGACACATTCATACCAATTGACCTTGTACCTTCACAAAAAGGTGCGTTTATGTTTTGATTCAGTGAAACAATTTCCGACATTTTCACCTTTTTTCCCTAGGACATCGGGACGTCTATGACCCACTCATTACAGTTGAAACACTTCTACTGTGGAAGGCGTGGAATTCTTAGGTACGGAGGTTGGATCCCTCAGATTGCTTAGGCACAACAGGCTTATATCCCTGCTAACGCTCCTTTAGGGTAGTTATTATGAGCGCACGCATATATATCAGCAGCTTGATGCCATTTCTGCAGCCGTATGAACGTTTCGTTCTTTAAATGAATATTTCGTAAGTCCAAGAGTTTACAGAATGAAAGTAATATTCGATTTCCTTAACTCTTACCATCAGGTCTCGTAAAGATTCGAAATCGTGTGTCAACCTCAGCATATCAATCCACGAATCAAATAATCGGAAAAGTGTTGTTAAATTGCATGTAATTTTGATGAGGAGTTATTTAATGTGTCTAAACTCCGACCTGTAATGATGATAGTTTTTTTGAAAGCCTGTAGTATACTTTCTTCAGCAGGCTATAACTAGAAATAAACACAAGGTAGAGTGGAATAGACCGTTTAACTGCTGTACCTGACAGTAGTAAGCAACCTAGTAGCCCAGCATCTACTGCCAGTCACAGAGAGTAGCAGTACCGCGAATCTAGTAATATATGCCGCAGTCATCTTGTTCTGAGAAACGGGTATTTGAGGCAATCCTATTATTAGTGTTATGATAGAGGAAGGGTATTCCAGTACCCCTTCATCTATTTTTCTGCTTAGATAGCGTTCTAACCTTCCTGGCTTCTAATTCCAACCTTTGATTGTTCTAACTCAAATTCACTTCATTTTGAAAGGCTACGCTCTCTTGACTGAACTCAATCTCTCTAGCTATCCCTTTCCTGTTCGATTTATCCTCCCGAGCTTTAATCTCTTTCCTGTTTCCTTTTCCTCTTCTCGAGCTAGTCTTTCTGTTCTTTTTCTCTTCCCGAGCTAGTCTGTTTTCTCCTCTCGAGCCTAGTCTTTCCTGTTCCTTTTCTCTTCAAATAGCCATTTAGCAGTAATGTAAACTATCATAGGCTTTGTACCAGTAAATCCCCATTTCTCTTGCCCCACTTTCAACGCAGAAATCCTAAAGAATCCATTTGTAAAAAGATCTCTATTCAATCATCTTCCAACTTCAACTGACAATTAAAATTAACAGTAACGCTGTTACAAAAGAGGGACACAGTCCGCACACTTTAAACTTCCCAAAGATAGAAAATGAAATAAATCTATTTCTCCGGAAATTACACTTGTGGCTCAATAGCCTTCACTAAGCAAAATACACTCTTCTAGTTCACAACAGGAGGGTTATTAATCAAAGTTCCCCAAGGACCAACAAACATAGGTAAACTTCTAACCGAACCTTAGAACTCAAACACGTAAGTCCAACCAGACTACCAGTAATGACTTGAACACTCAACTAACTCACCCTTTTCTTATCTTAAATGGTTTACTCCCCCAACATTTGAACCATCAGACGAAGTTGCTTCAAGAGTCGATCCTGCAAGGTCACCATTGTCCATGGAAACCGGCCTGTCAACTGATACAAAAGAAACTAATGGAAAAACTAAATAAAAAAAGAAAATGATTTAGGAAAAACATAGAAAAATGATTTTTCTGAGGAGAATTTACATTAAAATTTAAATATAATAAAAAAAAAAAAATTGGCCTTCAGTCTTGTAGTTGGTAGAGTAAGGTTGGGCCCTAGATAGTTCCTCTGAATGTTATTTATGTAGGTTATCCTGGCAGATGTAATCCGATGATCTGGAATCTCCACCACTTGGCATGGAGCACAAGTAGATAGGAAATGGCCGGTAGTTTAGAGATAATGTTAAATTCTATAATTAACACACGTCTAGCCCCTTTATCTGGCGTCCTATCCTTGGAAGACCACGCCAGGAACAGAGCTGGACAAATAATAGAAAAATAAAACTGGTTACCCATATCATGATAATATAAACTTTTAAAGAAAGAAAAAGAATGATAAATGCAAAATCATTCACAGGGAACCAGCAAACACTAGAAAAGAACAAACAGTAATACTCCTGGTAGATCAACACCTACGCTGCTTAGGAGAAGAGTGGAGGCGAAGTGACTCTCTCCAAACTTCAATCTCTCTCTCCAGGTAAGGTCAATATTACCAGGAGTATAGAAACTTTAACAAATCGACACCCAGGAACATAGTTTTGGCCCCATCGCCCCAGAGAGGGGGGTGTGTTGCGCGCGCAACGTAACTCGCTAATGGTTCCTGGTTGCCCGAAACAACCTAACGCCCACTATACACCTACTTTTCCCTCACACAATGCAAGAACTATACAAGCCAGAATAGAGAACATCCTATACAATGATAAATACCACGATTACACCATCAATACTCCGCCTCACAACTCAACGAATGACTCTCCCACAGAGGGTTCGTCGTTTATTCATAAGATGATTTACCCTCGACCCATGATTTTGAGCAACTTCCTGATGAAGAAGATTGGATACCATCCAAGAACCCTTCTAGTATATTTTCTCTGAGAAAATCATCGCCCCCAATTGGGAGACATCTTAAATAACTTCTAATTGTAAAATATGCTATTGACTATTGTTTGGATGACCCCGACCATTAAGAAGCTATGTCACGAGCTTAAAATCCGGCCAGAAAATTATTGCCTTCTTGTTGTATAAATATCCTATGTGCAATCGCGGAAAAAAAAAAAAAAAAAAAAAAAGCAATTGCACCTTGTATAACTACAACCAATTCAGAGTCATAATACGTCTCTACTTATACCTATTATATCTATGTGACTCTGATGGGTTAGTATTATTACCTCTATAAGAATATCTTATTAATTTCACATACACTATTTTTAATTTCGCAACCAAAGTGTTGGGACCACTTTACCTTTTATATCCTACCATCTCTCCCCCCTCCCACCCTTTTCCAATATTTCCATCTCTCTCTCTCTTCTCTCCTTCTTCCTTATACCCATCTTACAAAGCTCTGGTCATCAGATGAAGAAGATACAAGAGAGAGGGTTATTAGATTGCATTTTTCTTTGGACTGCAGAAAGGCCTTTTGACCACTTTCGTCACAAGAGATTAGTTGCAATAAGCTAGAGGATCAGTGTCCGCTCTTAACATGCTACTTCTGTAGTAAATGCATTAGATCAGAGAAAATCCTGACAGGAGGAACAACGGTCATTATACGTGACGAAGGTGTCAGAGTGGGCGCCTGTTGGCCTGTGACGAGCGGGGTTCCACAGGGGTTCCCTGTCCAAGTACAGTGTGATTTTCGGTAATATTTGTACGACATGAAGGAAGGGATAAACTCAAAAAATGTCTCTTATTTACAGATATTGATGTTAATGAGAGAATTAAATTCAGATGAGGCTCATCAATGACTTCAAAGTGACTGGACGCCCTGCAAGCCCTGGCCCATGATCTTAACTGAGCTCCTTTATTTTTCGAATTTAACAACAAAACCCCTCCAAATTCAAAGTTATAAAGAACGAGGAAGGGCAAAGAAGACTGGCGCATACAGAGTAAGGCTAGTGACCCAAAGACTGAAAACCCTCATTCAAGGAAAAAGGATCCTGGGTAGTGCAATACCAATGCACATCTCCCGAGGCGCACAATCACCAGATAATTGCTGCTGCAAGCATAATATGATTGATCCTTGGAAAACCTGAGAATATGCATTCACGATACCGGAGTAAGGATCACGCCCATACAGGAGTAAATGCAGCATCACGTTGCAACCCACACCTGGTCAAGAACGTCAAGAAATTAGAGAAAGTACAATGGTTTGCAACAAAACTAGTCCCAGAGCTACACTAGGAGGTTCTCTGTCCTACGAAGTAAAGGTTAAAAGGAAATCGGGCGTGACAACTTACAAAATACTGCGAGAATTCACAAGGTTGGAAGAGATCAGATGTTCCAGAGATGGGACACAGAAACAATGGGTCACAATTGGAAGTTTCTTTGAAAACTCTGGATGAGTGAAAGGATGTTAGGAATATTTCTTTTTAAATTATAGAATTGTCAGGAAGGAGACAATAGTTCATAGAAATGTGAGACATAGTGAGGGCACGGAACCAGAACAGTAGTTTTACGACGAGGATTGATAAAAAGCTGATGGAGCATTGAGAAGAACCTAGCAGTCGATCAGTTAAAGAGGTGGGGTACAGGCTAATGTTCTCGACGCCCGCACCACAAATAGATGATACGGCGCGCACACACACACACACATATATATATATATATATATATATAGTATATATATAATATAATTACTTCTTTTATTTATATAATATTGATATATATATATATATATATTATATATATATATATATATATGTGTGTGTATTAGTAGAGATTTGTGTGTTTTGCCATGATGGTAGGATTGCTGTGTCTTTTTCTGTCTATAAACACGCTAGAAACAGGGATTCTTGCTACTCCAACTTACACTTTGTCCACAGCTTCACAGACATGCACATGCATATATATATACATACATCTAGGTTTTTTCCTCCTTTTACTACATAGCTCTTGTTCTTTATTTCTTCTATTGTCCTGGGGAATGTGGAAAAGAATCTTTCCTTCCAGTTAAGTCCATTGATCGATCTATATTTCGTATGAGGCGACAAAATGCCGGGAGCAATGGCCAGTAACCCCTTTCTCCGTAGACATTTACAATAAAAAAGAGAAGAAGAAAAACTTTATAAAACTGGGATGCTTGAATGTGCGTGGATGTAGATGCAGATGACAAGAAACAGTTCATCTTTGCTGAGGTTATGACTATCTGAAAAGAAGCTTGGGATGTCCTGGCCCAAGCGAAACAAAGCTGAAGGGGGTCGGGGAGTTCGGTGGGGAAATAAACGATTAAATCTGGAGCTTTCTGAGAGAGTTTAGAGCAAAGGAAGGGATATTTTTGGCAGTAATGTTAAATGATCAGTTTTATGAAGGAGAAAAAGAATATGAATGTGTAAATGTCAAAAAAGAAAAAAAAAAAAAATTAATGTGGATTAAAGTAAAGGTTGGATGCGAGAAGTTGGGTCATAATAAGCGTGTATTGCACCTGGAGATAGAGGGATTTAATGGGAGATGTTAATGAATGTATAGGAGCCTTTGAACCAAGTCAGAGAGTAATTGTGGTAGGGACCTGAAATGCTAAAGTAGGAGAAACTTTTAGAGAGGGTGTGAAGGTAAGTTTGGGGTTCCAGGTTAAATGATAATGGAGCCCTTTGGATTGAACTTTGTATGAAAGGTGTTTAGTTATAGGTAATACCTATTTTAAGAAAAAGAGGATAAATAAGTATACAAGATTATGAAGTAGGGCGAAATGACAGTATTTTTTTGGTCTTATGAATTATGTATCTGGCAGATTAAAAGACTGTTGAGTAGACTTCAGGATGTACATGTTTAGTAGAGGGGGCCACAGATATATCAGATCACTTACTAGTATCCAGCTACACTGAGAGTAAAAGGTAAGAGGGATACAAGGAGAATAGAAGCATCAGGAAGAAGAGGTGAAGGTTTATAAACTAAAAGAGAGGCAAGTTAGGGAAAGATATAAACAGCTATTGGAGGATAGATGGGCCTAAAATGAGACATAGGCAATGGGGTCGAAGAGGTTGGGGTAGTATTAAAAATGTAGTGTTAGAGTGTTCAGCAGAAGTTTGTGGTTATAGAAAGTGGGTGTGCGGGAGGAGTAGATGTCTCAGATGAGGACAGTCAGCTTCTTGGTGGAATGAGATGTAAGACAGTCAGTAGTAAGGGAGAAAAAGTTAGCAATATGAAAAGAAGTTTTTACAAAAGTAAGAAGTGAAGCAAGGAGGGAAGATATATGGAGAAAAAGAGAGAGGTCACTCTAAGAGTGGTTTGAAGAGCAATGCCAAAAAGTAGAGAAATGAGAGAGAGGGTGAATGTTTTCAACAAATTTGTGAAAAATAAGAAAAAGTTTTGGAGTGAGATAACAATTAAGGAAGCCTAGAGAACAATGGATTGTCAGTTAAAAATAGGATAGGCAGAGTTTATTAATGGAGAAGTTAGAGGTATTGGAAGATGGAGGGAATATATTGGAGGAATTGTTAAATTGTTATGAAGATAGGAAGTCTGTTAACTTTTTTCGGTGATAGGGCAAGGAGGAATAACATCTTGTAGTAGTGGGAAGAGCCAGTTCTAGTTGTAATTGTGGGGGATACAAGTCTTCTCCGTGGGCAGTAGGTAAAATGAAAGTGGTGTAAGGCAGCTCTGGGGATTGAAGGGATAAAGATAGAAAATGTTAAAAGCAGGTGGGGATATAGTTTTTGGAGTGGTTGTGCAATTATTTAATAAATGTATGGAAGAGGTAAGGCACCTAGGGATTGGCAGAGAGCAAGCATAGTTTTCCTTTGTTATAAAGGCAAAGGGGACAAAAGAGAGTGCAAAAATTATATGGGGATAAGTCTGTTGAGTATACTGATAAAGTGTAGGTAGAGTTAATATGAAAGAATTAAAAGATAAGACTGAGAATAGGATAGCAGATGACACAAGGAGCTTTAGGAAATTAGGGGGTGTGGGTGGACCAGGTGTTTACAGATGAAACATATAAGTGAACAGTATTTAAATAAGGCTAAAGAGGTCTTTGTGGCATTTTATGATTTGAAAAGGCGTGATGACAAGGGTGGAAAGGGGGCAATGTGGCGACTGTTTTTGCAGGTGATATGGTGTAGGAGGTAGGTTACTGAAAGCAGTGAAGGAGTTTTACGAGGATAGTGAGGCTCAAGTTAGAGTACATAGGAAAGAGGGAAATTATTTTTCCAGTAAAAGTAGGCCCATAGACAAGGATGTGTAGATGTCACGACCGGTGATGTTTAATATATTATAGATGGGGTTGTAAGAGAGCTCTGTAAATGCGGCAGGGTCTCTCTAGAGCACAAGAGGCGTGGAGAGTGTTAACAGATAAAAGAATCACACATAAAGTGGGAGTTGTCACAGTTGATCTTTGCTGATGACACTGTGCTCTATTGGAGATTCTCCTGATAGAGTAACTATTTTTATCTCTAGAGATGTGGATGAAGTTTGGTAGGGTGTGCAAAAAGAAATAATTAAAAAGTGACAATACAGAAAGAGTAAGGTTATAGAGGATATCAAAAAATATTAGGTATGAAAGATTGGATATCAGATTGGAGGAGAGATATGGAGAGGTGAATGTATTCAATATATTTGAGTGGACGTGTTCAGCAGGATGGGTCTAGAAGGATGAGGTAACATAGAATTGGGATGAGGGGAAAAGGGTGAGTGGTGCACTTTAAAGGAAAAGTCTGTGGAGATCAAGAGGGGGGGGTAACTTGTCCTTGGAGGCAAAAGAGGGGAAAGTAGAGATAATAGTTTTACCAACGCTCTTACATGGGTGTGAGCAATGGGTGATTTAACTTGACTGTCTATAGCGAGGAGAAGGCTGGGCATTGGAGATGTCATGTCTGATTGGCAATATGTGTGGTGTGAATTAAATGCAGAAAGTACTTTCCGTAGTTTGGATTAGGAGGAGTGCGGATTACCAAACTGTTGTCCAGAGGGCTGAGGAAAGGGTTGTTGAGGTGGTTCGGACATGTAGAGAGAATTGGAGCGAAACAGAATGACTTTTCTCAGAGTGTCATCAGTTCTCTGTAGTGGAAGGAACGGGGCGGGGTAGGGACGGCTAGGAAAGTTGGGAGGAGGTTGGATAGTATCTCATTTTCAGGAAGGTTGTGTGCGAGGGGATTGGACCTTCCAGAAGGCGTGCGTGAGCGTATTTGATTGGAGTCTAGAATGATGAGACGAATGGTTTTTAAATACTTGACGTGCGTTGTTGAGAGTGTGAGCAAAGTAACATATATGAAGGGGTTCAGTGGAAACCGGCAGGCCGGACTTGAGTCCTGGAGATGGGAAGTACATGACTGCACTCTGAAGGAGGGGTGTTAATTTATTCTTCTGATCAGTTTCATTCTAAATACTGTAGTGTAAAGCAACCCTTCACCCTTCTGGCAAAACAGTATGCGTGAATGATGGTGAAATTTTTTCATTTTCGGGCCACCCTGCCTTGGTGGGAATCGGCCAGCGTGATAATAATAATAAAATATATATATATATATATATAATAATATATAATAATATAATATATTTATATATATATATATATTATAAATATAATATATAATATATATATATATACACACACACACACACATGTCGTGCCGAATAGGCTAACTTGCGATTTTGCTTAAATAGCAATGATCTTCTGCCGAATAAGGGCAAGCGGGGAAATTTTGTGTATGCAATAATGTCGCAAAAATCATTCTGAAACTTACGAAAAAAATATGTATCATTGTGCCTAGTTATTATTAAATTACTGTACACATATGTAAAATAGATTTAGTTGCGTTTAAGCTTATTAAGTTTTAACGGCTGTTATAAGATCTAGTTATAATAAGAAAAAACTTACCTAACCTTATTATAACAAACGCAATGTAATATAGCTTAAAAGAACTAAATATATTTTAGATAAGTTTACAATAATTTAATAAACAAAACCCATGAATATATTTTTTTGTTAGGTTCGAATGATTTTTTCCGAAAATATTGCATACAGAAATATTTCACGTTGCCTTATTCGGCAAGAATAAGCGTTGCTATATAAGCCGAAATCGCAAACTTTTACCTATTCAGCACGACATATATGTATATATGTTACATTAAATCTAATTGGATTATATCTTCATTCTTACGTTATTGAAAATATATTTGACAGGATAATTGTGGAAATTTTTTACTTTAATTTCCTAAATGAAGAACAAAATGAATAATATAATAAACTGCGTATTAAAATGTTAGTACTATTTGGAACCTGCGAGGAAATTTAAGTGAAAAAGTGTTAATGACCACTAAAGGACGCTGAGGAAGATTCCAATTTAATTTGTGAACATTGGTTGATCGTGGGAAATCTGTTTAATAATTCGTGTTTTCCAAGGCCTAATTGGTGTGTTTCGGCCTGAATTTTGTAATAGGAACGCATGTTAAGTCCCCCTGCTGAAAGAATTGGGAACAGGAAATTTGCAGGACCTCAAGAACTGTCTGTGAGAACGGAAGAAACAAAGGACTATACAATTCTCCTAGGAGCTCCCTCTCAGCTGTGGGGCACCACCTTCCCATAAACATACAGTAGTTTTGGTGTTGGCCTTCGCGAAATTCCTAGCTGCTATGAGTTTTGGTATATGTAACGACATGACGGAATGGTTAGACCTCAAAGTGTCCCTGTTTTTTTGCAGATGATGTTGACAGTTAATAATGAGGAGAATTTAAATCTGATGAGGACCAGGCAGTACTGACAAAGAGACAGAACAGACTGGACACCATGTGTACCCGAACTGCTTCACGAATTATCATAACCTGCCAATATATTCTTATCTTCTTACATGAAGATAAGGGGAAGGGCACAGACGACCCCAGACAAGTATAGGCTATGAGGCCAAAAACTGCAAACCTCACTCCAAGGAGGAAAGATCTTGGGGTGAGAGTATAACACCGCTCAAGTCTCCGGAGCAACACAAACAATCAGATAAACTGCTGCAGCATATGGCCCTGGCAAACCAGAGAACAGCATACCGCCACCTTAGTAAGGAATTCATACAAGACACACTGTACACGGTATGGTCAGGCCCATACTGGAGTATGACAGCACCTGTTTGGTGGAACCCGCTCTTGATAAAGCACGTCAAGAAACAGAGAAAGTACAAAGTTTTGCACAAGGTTAGTTCCAGAGCAAGGGGAATGTACTAATGAAAGGAAAGATTAAGGAAATCGGCCTGACGACACTGGAGGACAGGAGGGTCAGGGGAGACAAGATAACGACATAAAAAATATACTGCGTGAATAGACAAAGGTGGACAAGGACAGGATGTTTCCAGGAGGAGGGACACAGAAACAAGAGGCCACAATTGGAATTGAAGACACAAATGAGTCAGAGAGATAGTTAGGAAGTATTTTCTTCAGTCATTAGAGTTGTAAGGCAGTGGAATAGCCTAGGAAAATGAACGTAAGTGGAGGCAGGAACCATACACAGTTTTAAGACGAGGTTGGATAAAGCTCATGGAGCGGGGAGAGAGAGGGTCTAGAAGCAAACCGTGAAGAGCGGGGCCAGGAGCTAGGACTCGACCCCTGCAAACCACAAATAGGTTGAGCAAATAGGTGAGCACACACGACACAGATATGAGAGAGGCCCAGCGAAAGTACGAAAAGAAATCACATCGAAAGCCAATTCTGAACGGAGCTGTTATATACTCAACATGGATTAAGGAAGTATTTATCAGTGGAGACAGAAAGGACACCGGGAAGTCAAATAAGGTGTACATCAACAAGGGATAATACACAACAAGTGCTGTGAATGAAAATACACACAGCCGGGACGAAGTGAAGACGTTATAAAGTGACCGGTGGGACCGACAACATCGGCAACGTTGGTCCTTAGAAGGGAGCAGATAGACGCTGTGTGTACTGACTAACAACAATAATCAATACATCCAATGGAACTGGGCAACTACCTAAGGAGTGATGCTCAGACGGCAAATGAGTTAGTCCTTCCATTTTAAGGACACAGACACGGAGGCACTAACCACAGAGCAGAGTCACTGGCGTGTATATTAAAGTCTAAGGAGACGAATCTATCAGTATACTGACTAGAGTGGTGGAGCACCTTACAACGGAACAAGTACTTTATAAACGACAACGAGCACGGATTCATGGAAGGAAAAAAACCGCATCAATAAATCCTATTGGATTGTAATGACAAGGTAACGGAAGAAAGAGATGAGTTCTCTCTCTATCACAGCTTACTGAAAACAATTTGGCTTTAGAACACATAGAGGTAACCAATCAATGCAATAAATGTTATTTTTGACACTGTAGCAAGTCTAAAACAGCAGGCAACTTGCCTTAATTGCCACCTAAGAATGTTCATAAAGCTTTTGATAGCTTATGGCATTGATGGCCATATAAACTAACTCATTGACTTACCAGGACCATAACTGGACTTTTCTTCAGAGTAATTTATAATTTCTTAACTCAAAGAAAATCATTCCCACCTTTCATGGCAAGTCGACAGAACTTTTTATACCGACTGGCTGTGTCCACAAGGTTCTTGTCTCAGTCCCACTTCCTAGTTTAACATTTATGTGAATGACCTTCCTCAACCAGAGTTTTTGGAGATATATAGATTCTCACAATTGTGACACAGTTATAGCAGAATATACTGTCTCTCATTCTCTCTAATCGTTCTCATCAACTCCCAGTAACAGGAAAATACAAGATGATAGAGAGTCATAGAAAAAATGAATATTGAACTCTTCGATCGAATCATCTAATTGGTAGAAGATAACTATAAGCTCTCTACGACCTAACCTGAACAAGGTCCTTGTTACACGATAGGGTATTTGCATCAACCATCGAAGGCTAAAGGGGGTATCTCCATCAGAGTACACCTGGAGTCCATTAAAAACCCTACTAAGATCTTGGGATATAAATAGACAGGCTGCTCCACTCACCCTCTCATGTAACTATAAAATCAACACAGCCAAAGCCGTCTTAGCAGACACTTTTCGAGTTCAATCAAGCCCCTCAACATGTCAAAAACTCACACATTCTGTATAAAAATGGATAATAAGACCTATACTTGAATACCCTTGTGTCCCAATGTCATTACTCCAACAAAGACCAAACTGCTACGTTACAAAGGGTCCAGAATAGAGCTCTTCGCTTTAATTACCGACTTACTCTCAGAGGAGAGACAAGAGAGTTAAAATGGCAGATTTTCCCACAACAAGATATTACTGCCATATTTGTACGCCTTGACACCCTAAAAAAGAAACAACTTTATACAATGTGTCAGTGGACGACGCCTTCCAACTGAACAAAATGAAAACTAATGGGAAAAATAAATAAATAAAGAAATTAATTAGGAAAAACAAGAAAAATGATTTTTGGAGAATTTTACTTAAAATTAAATATAATAAAAAAAAAAATTGGCTTCAGTTCATTGTAGTTGGGTAGGATAGGTATGGCCCTAAGATAGATCCTCTGATGTATTTATGTAGGTTATCCTGGGCAGTATGGTAATCCATGTTCTGAGAATCTCTACCACATGGAGATGGGCACAAGTAGAATAGGTAAGGGCCTGTAGTTGTAGAATAATGCTAATAAGTATTATTAAAATCTCTGTTCACGACTTGCCCCCTTTATCTGCGCTATCCTGGCGATAGACACAATCGCCAGAACAGAGCTGACAAATAAGAAAAATAAAACTTGGTTACCTCATAGTCATGATAATATAACAATTTAAGAAAGAAAAAGAAATGATAAATTGCAAATCATTACTGTAAAAAGCAAACACTAGAAAGAACAAACAGTAATAATCCCTGGTAGAATCACCCTACCTGATTAGGAGAAATTGGAGGCGAAGTGACTCACCAAACTTCAATCTCAATCCACACCAGGTAAGGTCAATATTACCAGGAGTAGAAACTACTTTTAACAAATCGGACACCAGGAACAGTTTTTGCCCCAGCCCGCCAGAAGAGGGGGGGGGGTTGTGTGCGCGCGCAACGTAACGTCGCTAATGGTTCCTGGTTCCCGAACAACCTTAACCCCACTTACACCTACTTTTTCTCCCCCACAATACCCCCTTCCAAACTTATGGACGGAGTCAATAAGTCAACGAACAGAGGGAAAAGCAACTAAATACAACCTCGGCTCAGCCAATCTGATAAGTGTTTTTTTTCAGAGCCAGAAATATATAAACGACTTAAACTTATAGGCTGAATAGTCAGAGCCCATCTCAAGAGGTCTGCTATTTGACCCTTTAAAGGTTTTCCATAGTACAATCAGGGCTTGTGATCTGTTTCGTCACAGCACAAAGGGTTTACCTTTTATTTTCATCTTCGTAAGGTAGTTTTAAATCTAATTATACCCCATACTAAGCATAACATCTTTCTCCACAGTGGAATATCTTTTCTTCTCTGGCAAAGCTTCTTAACGGCGAAAGATACTGGGAAATGGTGTCTCCCTCATAAATATTGAAAGTAGTACAGGCCCCGAGTCCAGAATGGGAGCTCTGTTCGGCGGAGACAAAATATTTTATTAATATCTGGTAATTTTAGGACAGGGGGGTTTTTGAAAATAATACTCTTAATTTCTTCGAAGCTTGGATGGCTCCTCAGAACAACAAAGAGGTTCCTTGACAACCCTTTTCAATTCTAGTCTGTAAGAACTGAAGTTAAGCTACTTAGATTTGGTACGAAATTTTCTATGAGAAGTTACATCCAAGGAAACTTTCTTAATAACTTTTTGGAGCAGGGAACGTACTTTCTAAAACAGCTTTGTCATTATTAGGAAGTGGATGAAAAAGTTGTTATTCAAGAGATAATGAACCCAAGGTTAATTGGTACCTTATGATAGCCCAAGAGAAGCACTTTTGTGTTTTAACTGTAAGTCCATGAGTTTCTAGTCTTTTCAAAACAAGCGATAGTGTATTTAATATCTTCCCAGTACATTGTCATGATATAAATATTCAAAATACACTGATACATCTTTAGATCAGATAGAAACTATTTCTCATAAGCCTATTATACTGGCACACGCGGTAACCAAGCCGAAAGGCATTGTGCGGTATAGACATTAGACCTACTATGAGTAGGAAAGCGGTGTATGGTTTAGAGTCTGGGTGTAATGGCACTTGATGGTAATTGCTTTGTGAAATGTTCCTAATTCCGAGAAGAATTTGCAGTCATTGGAATTTATACAAGTCAGATCAATTACTGGCATGGGTTCTGCATCCCATTTAGTTTATAGTATTTAAAAAACGAAAATCTGGCAAGTCGTAAGAATATCGGGTTTCTTACCATAACAACCTGGTAACAGAAAGCTGATTCGAAGTTTTCTATGATGTTTAAGTTAATATCTGTCACCCTCATTATCAAAAAGTTTTCCGTAAGTGAACGGGAACAGGGTCTCACTTGTATTCTTTTTCCGCTTTAACTGGTTCAATGATCCGTCAATACAATCTTGTTACAATAGAGAGTGGGTAAGTCCTGGTACCTCTGTGAAAATACGTCAAAAATGAATTTACTAAGGCACATTACTTGAGACCTTTGTTTATTTGACAAGTCGTTGTAAATGTTTTTATCATTGTTACATTCTATCTCATTATAGTGATACAGGAGGTATCATGCGTTAAGATATCCAGTAGTTCCTTCGATTCTGTAAAAGACTCGTCATCTATAATTACAAACTCTAACATTCGTACGAATCACCACTTGTATCCAAGCTGAAAGAAAAGAAGTATCTTCGTCAAAAGGCAATTTACGCAGAGATAATCTTCTCTTCTATGGTACCGTTTCAAATATTGACGTTATACATTCTCTCTCACCCTTGACATCCAAGATATATCTACCTTATTGGCAGGACTCTTGCACTATCTTTATACTGTGTCCGCGCCAGGTAATTAGCAATCTCTATGTTTGGAGAACGTTTGTCAGGTAAAGGAGAACTAAAACTTCATCACCAACATTAAACGTACGCTTGAGCTTTTTATGGTCAAAATAGGTCTTGTACGTTTCCATAGACATCATCTAGGTTTTTACTGACCAAATCGCGGTTTCTTCCAACCTTTCCCTTAGATCTAAAGAAACTGATAGGCTGTTTTGAGAACCTCATTTGATATCTTGGACCAAAGTTCATTCAAAAATAGATTAGTATGAGGAACACAGCTTGTCTCCTCGGTCTTCTAAGAGCAATATCAACTAGATAGGCAAGATCAATAATCAAGATAGGAATCACTTGGAATCTCAGCGCATTGTTGCTAAAGAGCAACATGGTAAAAATCTATGCCAGTCCTGTTTTTTTTTTTTCCGTTGGTTTTTAAGAAAACATAGTTTTTTTAGTATTGACTTAGGATGGCATTTGTCGCTTCCACTCTTCCGATTACACATCGGATGGTAAGGTGTAGTGAAAAGAGGTAACACCCACAAGATTGATAAACGTGTTCCATTAATTCTGAAGTGAATTGAGCCCCTTTATCCGACAGAATTCACAGGCAATACCTACACGTGAAAAAATAGAAAATAAGGCTTCGCGACTTCTATGGACGTAAAATTGGATTTACAAGGAACCGCCTCCGGGAAGCTGGACGCGTAAGTCAATCATAGTTTAAAATATATTTATGACCTCCTGATGAGCGAGGTGTGATAGGAACCAACTATATCTACTGCAACCCTTGCAAAAGGGACTAGAGAAAACTTTGCATCTTTACCATAGAACTCTCCTAGTTCTACCCTTCTGCTGGAAAGTTGACATACGTGACATGATCTGCAGTACTTATTAGATGTCGGAGGACATGCTAGGTTTTCCAAATATAGGTCCTTGATATTATTATAGGTCTTCCATATGTGAATAAATGGCCAGAGACTGGCAAGTCATGAGAAAATCTTTAAAATAGTTTTTCACGGCAGATCCTGCGAAATGACTAACATGCCTTCCGACCAACGTCATTGGGCTTGCGCAGTACACTATAGTCTTTGTACAAAAGATCGTGTTGAACTCAAACTTGTAAGAAAATTTCTTTCTCTCTCTTGGGTCACCTTGCCCATTTAAAAGCTAACTTCCGAGATTCCTCTAAGAAGGTACAATGTCTTTTGAAGACCCTCCAAATCTATATGAGACATCTCGATTGGCTTTCCTTTGGAAAGAACTAATTGGGTGGATAGGTTTTACCTTTCAGACACTGAATCTCTGTAACGACGTTATCGAGTCTAGTTGTTTAAGATTGTCCACACGTATTCCCACTGGCCGAGTCTTGACAGTTTATCTCCAGGTCAAGTGACTGACTTACAAAGGTGTTTACCGGAGTTTTGTAACCCTCAGCTCTCTGATTTAGGTTACCCAACTGAATCTCATCTGGAACTATCTGTTAGTAACAGAGAGATATTAGGTTTCCAACCTCCTTGAAACTCCAAATTCCAAATCAGTTCCTTCACACTGATGTAAACAGACTATCTCTCTCGTTTTATATAGTCTCCTGACTCAATCTCTCAGAACATGGGTATCGGGGCAACTACGGCATTCTACCCATCCTGAGAACCATTCTTGCATCTAACAAAACATCTGACTGTTGGAAAGAATCGCTTCTTCCTAAATAGAGTCCAGTTAATTTATTATTTAGTGGACTATCTCTCTCTGAAGAATCTAGTTAGGGAAATAAGCTTACTCGAGATAACAATACAGGAAGCATCCCTAGTGATTCCTCTAAGAATGGGTTGACACATTCATACCAATTGACCTTGTACCTTCACAAAAAGGTGCGTTTATGTTTTGATTCAGTGAAACAATTTCCGACATTTTCACCTTTTTTCCCTAGGACATCGGGACGTCTATGACCCACTCATTACAGTTGAAACACTTCTACTGTGGAAGGCGTGGAATTCTTAGGTACGGAGGTTGGATCCCTCAGATTGCTTAGGCACAACAGGCTTATATCCCTGCTAACGCTCCTTTAGGGTAGTTATTATGAGCGCACGCATATATATCAGCAGCTTGATGCCATTTCTGCAGCCGTATGAACGTTTCGTTCTTTAAATGAATATTTCGTAAGTCCAAGAGTTTACAGAATGAAAGTAATATTCGATTTCCTTAACTCTTACCATCAGGTCTCGTAAAGATTCGAAATCGTGTGTCAACCTCAGCATATCAATCCACGAATCAAATAATCGGAAAAGTGTTGTTAAATTGCATGTAATTTTGATGAGGAGTTATTTAATGTGTCTAAACTCCGACCTGTAATGATGATAGTTTTTTTGAAAGCCTGTAGTATACTTTCTTCAGCAGGCTATAACTAGAAATAAACACAAGGTAGAGTGGAATAGACCGTTTAACTGCTGTACCTGACAGTAGTAAGCAACCTAGTAGCCCAGCATCTACTGCCAGTCACAGAGAGTAGCAGTACCGCGAATCTAGTAATATATGCCGCAGTCATCTTGTTCTGAGAAACGGGTATTTGAGGCAATCCTATTATTAGTGTTATGATAGAGGAAGGGTATTCCAGTACCCCTTCATCTATTTTTCTGCTTAGATAGCGTTCTAACCTTCCTGGCTTCTAATTCCAACCTTTGATTGTTCTAACTCAAATTCACTTCATTTTGAAAGGCTACGCTCTCTTGACTGAACTCAATCTCTCTAGCTATCCCTTTCCTGTTCGATTTATCCTCCCGAGCTTTAATCTCTTTCCTGTTTCCTTTTCCTCTTCTCGAGCTAGTCTTTCTGTTCTTTTTCTCTTCCCGAGCTAGTCTGTTTTCTCCTCTCGAGCCTAGTCTTTCCTGTTCCTTTTCTCTTCAAATAGCCATTTAGCAGTAATGTGCAGTCAGCCTGCACAGGCAATCGCGAGTCATAAAACATAGAGAAATGACCAAATTTTGGAAGACTGGGGCCCAAATCATTAATACAAGGAGAAAAAGTGTTGTTAGAACACCCCCCGGGGGGGACACCTTCAGCTTGGATAAAGCCCGGGGGAGGCCATTTTTAACCCGAACAGGGAAATGCCTGTCATTTTAAAAGTTTTTAAAGAAGGATGTGATGCCTCGAGGCCAAAGGGAGTGGGCTTGGGCTAAAATATTATACCTCCAAGTTGTGTCTATGCCTTCTAAAGGGTCAAAAAATGGGGAAAATAACTGAGTGGTTATTGCAAAGGCATTACAACATACGTATCCAAAGCGTTAAAGGGGGGCTAGGTAAAACGCCCCCTTACAAAAGCCAATTGACGAGTGGAGAGACGTGTGTCCAAAATACCCAAAAACGCTTTTTATAGGCGTTCCTTTAATTTGCGAATGCACTGGTAAGGAAAGGGGACGATAGTGGGGGTTTCATGTCCCATGTCCCTGGTTTTGCAAAAAGGGAGAACAATGGGGTTTTCCACAGTGTGGAAAAAACCCCTTGTGACCAAATAAGTTTGAAAAGGCGAAAATAGGACTGAAGGGCTGACTGATGAAAATTTTTTGTAGCATCAAAATTTTTAAATGTCTGGGGCCAGTGCCATGATCGACAAGCTGAAGTGTTGCCCCGTTTTTGAAGGTAAAAGACATTATACTGTTTTCTCTGAGAGAAAAAAAAGTCCCCAAAGGGGGTAACCTCTGGGAGACTTTAGGGAAAAAAATGAGGGGAAAGTGGAGCCCCGAGTAATACGGACCGAGAAATTGACAATTTATTGGAACATTGTGGGTTTGCTATATCAACACCCGGAACCCGCAGAACAAGCCGGGTAGGGGAATATTTACCACTCAGTTTTTGTACTTTTTTCCCGACTGCACTCATAGAGGAAGCAGAGGTGATGGTGGAGACATAATCTCGCCAGCAAGTGCGTTTAGCGTCACGGATGACACGGCGAGCGATCGCACGCTTCTGTTTAAAATCAAGGAGTCGCTCTGTGGTTCTATTGTACCGGTACCTGCCCCATGCAGCGCGTTTCAAACGTACTGCACGAGCACAAGCAAGAGACCACCAAGGCACGCATTTCTGAGAATGCCTGCCCGAAGTTTGGGGTATAGAATGAGAAGCTGCAGTGAAAACGGAGGACGAGAAGAGGTGTAAAAGCTCATCGATGGAGGACGAAGAAGGAACCTCTTTAAAAACAGTTAGGTGTGAGTAAAAGTTCCAATTTGCCCGATTAAATTGCCAGCGTGGGGTGCGAAGAGGTGGCGAATATGAAGGGGAAGTAAGAATGATTGGGAAATGATCACTGTCATGCAAGTCCGGGAGAACAGACCAAGTGAAGTCTAATGCGGCGGAGGAAGAGCAGACTGAGAGATCGATGCAAGAGAGAGTATGAGTCCGAGGATCAAAATGGGTGTGAGTACCTGTATTTAAAACATGGAGGGGGTGGGTGGCAAGAAAAGCCTCTAACTGAATTCCACGGGAATCACAGTGAGACCCCCCCAGAGAAAATGGTGGGCATTAAAATCACCAAGTAACAGAATCGGTGGCGGTAATGACGAAACAAGGAAGGCAAAATCCGGAATAGATAATGCCCGAGAAGGAGAGAGATATAAAGAACAGAGCGTATACCACCTATGTAAGTGGATACGGGCTGCTGTGTAATGCAGCGAAGTATGAACAAATAGCTGATGGTGCGGAATATCAGTGCGTAGAAGAAGGGCACTTTCATTAAAGGTCCCATCAGGAAAAGGATCTGAAGAATACAATAAATTATAGCCTGAGATGTGAGAAATAACAGCAGAGAGTAATTTTGGTTCCTGTAAGCAAACACCAACAGGGGCAAACTGGGAGAGTAACATCTGAAGCTCACCCCGATTACCCCTGAAGCCGCGTATATTCCACTGTAAATAGGCCATGATTGGCAATGATAAAGATACTTTAAATCCGCAGGTAAGGGTTCCTACGGACTAGATGGGTTAGAAAAGTCCACATGCGGAGGCAGTGGAAAACGTTCAAGCAGCGAAGGAACGGTGCGCTGTGAAGAAAGGAGTTGCGCAGATGGAGCAGAGGAGAGAGAAAGAGCGGAAGGTGGATCAGTGTCCATTGATGGTTTGGTCTCTGCAATATATTCAAGTGTTTCGGAATTCAGAGACGTTGTATGGGAGACAATATTGGGAATGGTAGGGGGAGGATGAGTAAAGATTGGAACTGTATTGGACTGTACCGTGGTAGGGGGGGCGAAAGGGTGGAGGGAACTGGAGAAGCGTGGCAGGGGACAGAAGAGGCAGGAACCTGGGAGGTGGCAGAAGAGGAAGAAACTTGGGAGGGAACAGGGGAGGAAGGTACAGTACAAGGAGGAGGGTGAACCTCTACACTTGTAACTGAGCCAGTGAGAGGGGAAGAACCAGGGACAGAGGCAGGGAGGGTAAAATGAGGAGGTGGAAGATGGGTAGGAGGTGTTAACGAACCTTTTTTGACTTTTGAGAAGTAGAGGGACGATTGGGAGGAGGTGTCGTACGAGGTCTCGTCGATACTGAGGCTTGTGAGAGAGAACTCGAAGAAGCGAGATTAGACTGAGGCGTTGAAGTAGGGACGTCTGAGCCGAGGACAGCAAAAGGATTAGATACAGGAGTGATTATGGGAGAGGTAACCACAGAGGTGGGTGTAGAAGATGGGATACCAGAAGTGGGGGGACGTTTTGAAACACGGGAATAAGAAACATGTGGGAGTCTCCCTTGGAGGCGGAGATGAGAAACTGCCATGGCATAAGGGAGACCTTCTGTCTCTTTGAGGTAACGGATTTCCCGCTAGCTGGTCTAGTGGCTAGCTGGTCTAGTGGCTAGCGCGACGGGCTGGAGTTTTGAGACTCTATGACCGCGGGTTCAATCCCGGCCGGGGGTATGGTTTATTTGCAATCGTGTCATTACGATTTCTTAAGTCATGTTGACGGCAGTGAAGGGACTTGAGCTAGAGTTCGTCACGGCCACGCTAGCTGGAGATTCGTCTGTAAAAACTTGCATTTGTGGTCACAGAGGTGCCTGTGCTAACTTTCCTATGGTGTAGAAATATACCTAGTTGGATGAATCTTATTGTGGCTAGCTGGTCTAGTGGCTAGCGCGACGGGCTGGAGTTTTGAGACTCTATGACCGCGGGTTCAATCCCGGCCGGGGGTATGGTTTATTTGCAATCGTGTCATTACGATTTCTTAAGTCATTTCCCGCTCGTTTAAATAGACTTGACAACGGCGAGAGTATGAAGGGTGAGCCTCATGACAGTTAAGGCAAGAGGGAGATCGATTGCAAGACGTATTAGAATGGTCATCGGCACCACAGACTGGGCATTCGGCGATAGATCTGCAATATTTCGCTGGATGGCCAAATCGCCAGCAATTTCTACACTGTTGTGGTGTAGGGATCACCTTTCGAACTTGTAATCGATGTCCTGCTATATAAACTGAGGATGGGAGTTCTCGGCTGTCAAAAGTTAAACGAGCCACATTGCTAGGGTATCGTCTCTGCCCACGGGCAGGAAGAACGTAAGTGTCTACCTTGAGGATTGGGAGATCTTGGAGTTCCAGCTGTTCAAGAATGTCAGTGCCACATGTCTGGAAATTTTGTTGAACTATGGTATGGGGCAGAATGACGGTACCACTACAAGAATTGAGGGAATGATGTTTTTCAAGAGTGACAGGAACAGTATCGATATGGGAAAGACGAGAGAGCTCATGAGCCTGGGTAGCATTCTGTACGGTAATGATGTGCATACCGCTCTTAAGAGCATGAAAAGAAATATCTTTACCAACATGGCGTAGGAGTGCCTTGCCAATACTATGGTCAGAAAGATAGGCAGTAGAGGAAGTCGGTCGTAAAGTGAAGAATTTAGTCCATTGTTCAGTCTGAAACTGAGGGTGGAAAGGTAGTGAAGGACGTGTCGATCGTTTCTGAGAAGAACGAGAAGGTGGAGAAGTATCATCAGCAGGTAACTGTCGTTGGCATTTAGGCGTGGGACCAGAGTTGGTCCGACGTGGAACGGGTCGGCGATTTGAAAATTGCCGCACCGTAGAGGGAGAGGCCGGAAGCATAGTCAGAGGAGAGCGAAGGTCCGATAAATCGAAGGAGTCAGTCGAGGCCTCAGTACCTGAAGCGGGTGAGGAAACAGCACCGGCAATAGGTACAGAGGCATGAGGAATGTCTGAAGAGTGGTCCAAAGACGAGGCGGGGTCAGAACGGGGTGCGGTATCAAGAAGGGGCCCGGGGGTACCAGGTTCATGGACTAGGGCTGCCATGGTTAGGTTACTTCTTTTTGTTTTTAAGAAAAAAAAAGAAAGAAGAAAATAAAAATAAAAAAAAGAATATAAAAAGGGGGGACCGGGGAGGGATAGTTCCTAGGAGGAATGAAAGGGCCAGAAATCTCCCTCCACGCCCAAGAGGACCTTAGCACCGCAAGTAGCGCAGATGCAGCATGGAACCCGTGCCATACCCTACCCATCATGCTAGTAAACTAACAATCCGGGATAGCAACCTCACATCTGCTGAGCTACCTCGGTGGACAAAAGAGAGGGCGGCCGGATATCCGCCACAAAGCATACCTCCTTCGGCCACCACCCCCGGAATCCGAAAGGTGGCTTCCAGAGATACACTCGTCGCCCGAAAGACACCCAAAGCTACTCCGGGATACCGGAGAGGGATCGGGACATCCCCAGGCGATCCAGATTCCATGGCAAACTACGCTACCGCTAAGAACCTCAATGGAATGGGATGGACCCCGGTATCCTTTCCCCTACCTAGGAACTAGCGCGCCTGTGGGAGAAATCCCAAAGGACAAAAAGAGGAAGGGCAAAAGGGAGGGGTGGGGAGGAGGAGGAGGAAAGGAAAAAGGGGAGGATGGGGAGGATGGGATAGCGGAGGGGAGATTGGGGGGTAATTAGGTTCGGTCTGAGGAAGAAGACCGACAGGTCTAATTCCTCAGACCAAGAGCCTCTTCACCACGCCAAGGAGCCCCCCTTGAAGAGGATTAAATAAATAAAAGAACATAGTATCAGTTCTTACCCAGAATTATAAATTACATTGTCAAAATACACATAAACATTTAACTTTGTGCTGACACAAACTGTCCCTCATCCCCTATACATTTTTTATTTTTATATTTATTTAAAATACAGTATACATTATACGTGTAAGCAAACATGTTACGAAACCAATCAACATGTAACAGCAAAATTAAAGTACAACATACGTATACACCATCAAAAAAGAAAAAGAAACTTCGCACAGGTGTACCAACAACATATCCAGAGAATCTACTTCAGCACACTTAAACATCTTATGCCAAGTTTTATATACAAAACAATTCTTAAAGGTAAAAACCTCACCACATACCATTAAAACCTATACATCCACCCCCCACCAAAGGTACATTTATAAAGTCGTACATATGTGCTCTGGAAGTAAAAGGTACCCCCCCCATCAAATACCTACAAAACATTGACATACTATAAGAGCGTAGGATACTACTTACTCTAAGTAACAATTATGAAAACTTTGCCTAGCATACAAGGATAATATACTCTATATCTCAACACGGGTGCCATCCACCCAAGACTTCTTCATACACTATATACCCTATAGCAGTATTAATACATAATATACAACGCTACTTGAACTCATATGCATACCTGATCCAACAAAGTCATCTAAAATTGTGTATTTACACAAAATCAATATACATTTTTATATTCCTTACATATACTCTTACATGTGACTTTTAAACATTAAAATAGCAAAGGTAAAACAACAGCGTGTACTTAAAATATTTAACACTACCCTACACATACAGTGTCACACGACATGTACTATATAATCTTAACCAGGCCGCTGAAACATTATATGTTAGGCCTTATGTACCAAAATACAATCTCGCATAAGATAAAACTGTACCACGTTACTCATTACAGCTATGTAAACTTCGAACCTTCTGATATACAGAAATTGTCTTACAGAATGCATCCAACAAGAAGGGAAACCCGGACTTTGTATCACAGCATATTCGATACAGTCATATGGCATACCTTAGTAACACCATTTAGTATGTGCTTTCCATAACATCTTTGAAGGCACTCTCACAATAACGAACAGTCATTCTCACACACATAAAAACTTTAAGATTCTACATTTTCTTCACCTTGTATACACCGTATGATGTAGTGCTCCAGTACATTACGTACATATACTATCCAAAATCTTCACGACATAAAGGGAACACATGTGTAAAAACACCACCCACACCACACTCACTACTCAGGATAAGCATAAAATGTATCAGTGCAAATCCAGTCACACACTTTAAAAGCCATCCACACATCTCCGCTCAAGAAACTAGCCCGTCGCTACCCATTTACACTTAAATCCCGAAATCCTTTAACTAAAACTCCGGTATCCCTCAGTAAACACTGTCTCCCACCTTCCCCCATAAAGATCCCTATTGCGACACTTAGTTTTATAAATGGTGGCCGCTAACACCTTTATTCTTTCATCCACACCCACTTCCCTCATAGCCCAAGACGTATAAATAAAATCAGTGACCACATACGCAACCGCATTCACCACCATCTGACTCATCCCACCTATATCTAACTTAACACCCTTAACACCTGTAACCCTTCCCCACCCACTAACCTAACTACCCTACCTAACCATACCCTCACAGCTTCTAGACAATTACAAAAATACACCGCATGAAAAATAGTCTCGGAACATCCACACGCTTTGCACTCCCCACCCTCCCTTAGTCTCCTATTAAATAACACAACACCAGACGGCAAGATTCCATGTACAAACCTAAACATTACCTCCCTTACACCTCGTTTAATAGCAATTGCCGTAAACATTTCCAGATATTCCCCCACGCATACATGGGGTATGCCCCCTCAACTGCCGCCACCACAGACCCACCCCCCACCCTCTCTAGAATCCTCAATTTAAGGCGCTTCGGATCCCTCACCGTCATTAAAACCCTCAACATGGCCTCACCAATCATTAAATCCTTACCCCCCCACCATCGTTGCATATCATACACAGTTTTTCTAGCCCCCCTTTCCTCGCCCCCACCTCCCCCAAATACCCGCGTTTTAGATACACACTCATCATACGCTTTTCTAAATGTATAAGCCCCAGCCCCCGTGGCTAACGGGAAGCGTCACCACCCCTCTACTTAGCGGCTTAGCCAGACACAACCCGATCCCCATATAAATCGGAAAATCCCATGCTGCAACCGTTGCACCTCTCGCCGCCTCAGCGGGTATACTGCCACCACGTGCCATATCTTACTATACAACAGCACGTTCGTCACAATGATCCTCTGATGCAACGTTAGCTGCGCCGTCCTCAAACCACCCAATCTTTTCAATACCCCATCCACGGTGCGCATCGAATTTACCACTTGTGCGACCCTATCATTCTTAGCATACACTATCCCACAAATCAATAGATGATCCACCACACTCCACCCGCGCCCTACAGTCCCATCTTCTATTTACGTTATTGCCTAGGTCCATATACTTAGACTTTGCCACATTAATGTCCATCCCAGTAGCCTCTCCAAACACATCTACCACCTTTCCAACCTTGTGTAAATCCTTCTCATCCCTCACCAATACAGTTGTATCATCCACATAACCCACAATACCCGGCCAACCCTCTCGTTCATTACTAACCCCTCCACTTGCGATACTCCACCTAACTGCCCTATAAAAGGGATCCTGGAGGCACGCAAACAATATTTGCGAGAGAGGGCAACCCTGTCGCAAACCCCTTCCCATCTGAATGTTAACACATAGCCTTCCATTAACCTGTACTCTCATAGATGCTCCCTGATACAATGTTTTCGCCCAAGATATAATTTCCTTCCCGAATCCCTGCCAACGCATGAACCTCCATAACGCATCCTCTCCACACTATCGTAAAGCAGCTCGCCAATCCAATGCCAACACACCCCCACCCCCCAACTCCCCCCTCTTTTCTATAAAACTTCTAAGAACTTTCCCTGCCCTTCATACATTGTCCTACCCGGCCCCCACCTCTGCGATTGCAAAATCATCTTCTTATTGGCTAGAACCTGGTCATAGTTCAATACGACGGGGCCCCATCAACTCTTGGCAACATGTTCGCTGGTTGCGGGAGATAGCCTGTAAATGAGGGTGTGTACATGCGCCGAATAAAGGTTACGTACTTTTTGCATGCCACAGCCACCATATTATTATTTATAGCCACTGTAAGATGCTCTGTCTATCATTGTAAATATTAATCTTATAGAAATTCTGGCATTATCAGCATTGTAGATACAGTGCTATGATTATATGTCTCGTACTATGTCAGATATCAAAAAAGAGCAGAAATGGGGTAGTACTGTGCCTGGAGGATCGGAGCTATTTCACTGGTGCAGCTATTGTTTCATTTTGTTTGAGATTATTAATCTCTGGGTTTTGCTTTAACAAAAACCAATGAGTGTTATAATAAACATTAGGACTTAATATTATAATAAACAATAGGATTTAATGTTGTTTAATAAACAATTATTCCTGTTGTGAGGGGTATTATGTGAGCTTTTGCAAAACACCACCTCAGTGCGCTTCATTAACGTTTTGTTTATCTTCCAATGCACTCTTAGTCCACGTGCGTATTGCTCTAGCGAATTGCAACAGACAAAAGCGATCTTGCTCTTAGCCCATGCTGCCCTGGTATGTACGACTATTTTTTTTTTATATTTTATTATAAAAAACACAATACACAGTATATGTATGCTATACATACGTAACATAAACAAATAGACCTGTGTAACCTTTATTGACTTTAAAAACAAAACATGATCCACGAGTGCCATATCCAGCACTAAACGTATCATAGAAACCACCGTTAAACTATAAAATGTTTGTATACACCCCAAAAAATGCCTAACATACATGTAATACACTAAGGACAAACCCAACCTGGAACTCTACAGGTGGGTTTATTATATCAATAAATACAACCAGTATCTTATAACACAAAAGGCTCCAATATAATCCAAAGAATGTCACCATTATTTACATTGTACATGATAAAGATTCTATAGCTAAGGACATTCTAATTATAATCCAGTTCAATTGCCCCTTCGTTTGCGTTAAAACAAATACAAGATTGTATTAAGAGTTTAATGAGAAGAAGAACTATACTGGATATTAACTGAAAATTCCTCTATCACACATTCCCTGTACTTAAAAATAACAGCTATATAGGCTGATAGCCATATTACCACCAGTTACACATCCAACAACATGTCCTACAAAACTCACCTCCTTTTACAATATTTTTAATGCCAGTGCAGAACAAAAAATATTTACATTCACCGTTCTAGAAAATTACCTTATGTGACCTAACAATTAGGGTTTATACCCTTACCTCATAAAACCTTAATGGGAATTTCACACAGAAGTTGGTGATGCTGAACAAAACAAACCACAATAATATAAAAAGTACATATGGAAAAACACGTATGGACATTGACATTGCTATAACACACACACCTGTATAAGCCGGAAAGAATATACACACACAAATATTTAATATCAGTTAATTAATAATGCATCAACCACTGGAACTTGTCCAAACTTTAATAACTAATTTGTATAATAATGGAGTTTACACGTAAAATAATGAGAGAATAAATTACATGACTTCCTCATCTTTAAAATAGCTTATGTAACTATTTAATATAATCAACACTAGAATTTTTTTTTTTTTATATTTTATTAAAACAATAAATACATTAAATATAGCTTTTTATATAAGTCAAAAAAGAATCCGCTAAGCCACAAGGGCTATACAGACGCTGCAGGGTAGGAAGGAAAGCGAGGGTACTTGGAGGGCAGAAGGGAGCGGGGATGATCAGCAGGGTTACAGCAAAAACAGCGGGCAGGGGATAGTACGGGGGAGGTTATGAGGGGTAGCAAGAGATTGAAGTAGAAAGGGCTGTAGGTATCTGAATTTGTGAAAGTAAGTCAGTTGGTTGTCAAAAAGTCAATGTGAGAGTCGGATGGAAAGGTGGGCCCATCAGCGAGAATGGAAGGTAAAGAGAGGCAGCGGAGCTCGAAGACGACGACAGAGGTAAATTATGCGTGCTCGTTGATTATGTGGGCAGTCCAAGACAGAATGTGGTGACTGATAATGGAAGCTTGGCAATTCTCACTGAGGGAGCCAAGACGCCTCTCCATGAGATATCCACGAGTAAGACGGTATGAGCCAATTGCACAAAGACGGAGAGAGTAGTCTCCCAACTCGGACACTGGTCCTGGTTACAGAGAATCGGCCATGTAACATATACTCGGTTTTATGATTGATAGTTTGTTGCCGAGCCATAAGTAGACCCACGTTGTTTGCCAACGGGTTGTGAAGATTTGCAGCTAGAATAGTCCCGTACGTGGAAGACCTCTTTAAGAAATGGTAGGTCTCATGTATGCTGCACCGCGCAGCACGTGTCTGCCTGTTCATTTGCCCTCGTACGTCAACATGAACAGGGACCCAACAAAAAAAAACCCAAATATCTTTATGCTGTAAAGTGCGGCATAGCCAAAGTTGGATACGGAGGTCTTAAAGGGTGAGGTGTTATCAAATTTTTGTATTAGCCTGTAAAGCACTAAGGGAGTCTGAGACAACCACAATTGATGACACAGGCATAGATGCAATACGGATAAGTTGCTGTAAGATGTCATATAAATTCAGCAGTTAAAAATTACTAGCCGGAACGCAACTGCTGCGAATCCTACGCTCGTGTAGAAGACTTAGAGCCATATGTGTACAACAGGCAATTGGCATAGAATGAGAGTGAAAGTGGTCAAGTAAAGTGAGCGGGAGCGACCGATAGACAGTTGGGCTTCGTGAAGCATGGGGAAGGGAGAAGAAACAGACTCGAACAGCTGGAACTTCCCAGGGGGTAGGAAAAGTGGATGATAACATGCTACATAGAAAGGTGGTCGTTGGCAAGTAGAAGAAGGAGGCGAATGAAGGCGAAGAGAGAAGGGACGGGAGTAAAACAGGGCGGAGAACAAATAAAGAATGGTCTACTATATATCAGTGGACCAGTCTATAAATGGGAGGATGCGGAGATCATGAGTGCGTACATAGTAGCGCAGACAAGTGGGCACACGGCGATGGATCAGGATGGAACGTTCGCTTCTGCATAGAGGCTCTCGACAGGGAGAGCGAAAAAGCAACAAGGCATAACCGTTAATCCTTGGTGATGAATGGGGTTAAGGCTAGAGAGAAGTAGGCAGGAGATTGCGCCGATAGATCTGGTCACCATAATCATGTTGGGAGATTCGATAACAAAATAAGGGTGGAATGTAGGCGGATAGGAGGGTTCGGTCGATCAGCTCCAAATGATGTTGATGTTGCAAGGGTTTTAAGAAGGGTCAGCCCGGCTGTGACAAGTTTTTTTTGGCCTTCAGAGTGGGTAATGAGAGTTTCCAGGATAACCTACGATCAAGGGAGGCCAAGAACTTAAGCTTGTATCGACGTTCAGGGATACGGGAGCCATATAGGTACAAAGGATGATCGGAGATGGACGAGCGTCTAGTTGAAAGTGGTTGGTTGGGTTTGTGTGCTGGAAAATTTAAACCCACGTGTGGTGGCCCAATTGGAAATAATTGGTCGAACTGCATGTTGGAGAGAAACTGTAATGAGGTGACAGTACAGTCGCCTGAACCAGGCAATCGACGAAGTATCAACATAGTGTAATGACCAATATTTGTTGGAAGCACTAGAGGCCCAAATCATTAAATAGCAGGAGAAAAAGCTGTTGTGCTCAGAACACATCCCTGGGGGACACCTTCAGATTGGATAAAGTCGGGGAGAGCAATTATTTATAACCGAGAACTCGAAATGCCTGTCAGTTAAATAGTTCACTTAAGGAAGGATGGTCAGATTGTCCTCGTAAGGCCTAAGGCAGTGGGGTTGGGCTAAAAATATTATACCTCCATGTTGTGTCATTGCCTTCTCAAGGTCAAAAAAATTGGCAATAAACTGAGTGGTTTATTCGCGAAAGGCATTACGAAACCATACGTATCCAAGCGGGAGTAAGGGCGTCTATGGTGAACGTTCCCTTTACCAAAAGCCAGATTGTACGGAGTGGAGAGACTGTGTGTATCTAAATACCTCACTATACGTCTATTTACTAGGCGTTCCATTACTTTTGCGAACTGCAATGGTAAAGGAGCAAATGGCGGACGATAGTGGCGCAGGTTTTCATGTCCCAATTGTGCCGGGTTTGCGGAAAGGAGAAACAATGGAGGAGTTTGCCCACAGCTGTGGAAGAATCTGTGACTTATATAAGATTGTAAAGGGGGTAAATAGGACTGCAAGGGCTGGAATGTTGTAAATGTTGTAGAATACGAATATGAATGTCTGTCGGGCCCAGCATGTCCGATGTTCGACAAGCTGAGAGTGTTGCCTCCAGTTTCTTGAAGTGTAAAAGGAACTTTATACTGTTCTTCTCTGAGAGAAGAAAAGTTCCATGGGTGCTCAACTCGGTGGCAGACTTTGAGGAAAGATAGAATTGAGGGCTTAGAGGAGTCCCTGGATTTACGGTCCCTCAGATGAGTTGACAATTCATTGGAACTCTATGTGGGTTTGCATTAATTCAACTACCGGCAACCGTCGGCAGAACAGGAGCCGGGTAAGGAGGAATATTTATCCATCAGTTTTCGTACTTTTTTCCAGACTGCACTCATAGAGGAAGCAAGGTGATGGTGGACGACATAATCTCGCCAGCATAGTGCGTTTAGCAGCTCACGGATGGACACGGCGAGAGAATCGCACGCTTCTGTTTAAAAATCAAGGAGGTCGCTCTGTGGTTCTATTGTACCGGTACTGCCCCATCGCAGCGCGTCTTCAAATGTACTGCACGAGCACAAGCAAGAGTCCAGACCAAGGGCCACTCGCATTTCTGAGAATCCTGCCCGGAACGTTTGGGCGTATAAGAATGAGAAGCTGCAGTGAATAGGAGGACGAGAAGAGGTGTAAAAGTCATCGATGGGGACCGAAGGAAGGAACCTCTTTTAAAACAGTTAGGTGTGGAGTAAAAAGTTCCAGAATTTGCCCGATTAAAGTCGCAAGCGGGGGTGAGAAGAGGATGGCGAATATGAAGGTTGGAAGATAAAAGAATGATTGGGAAATGTCAATGTCATGGCAAAGTCCGATGGAGAAAAGAACCAAGTGAAGTTTAAATGCGGCGGAGGAAGAGAAGCTGTGAGATCGAGCAAGAGGAGAGTATGAGTCCGAGGATCAAAATGGGTGTGAGTCAACCTGTATTTAAAACATGGAGGGGGTGGGTGGCAAGAAAGAGCACTCTAACTGAATTCCACAGGGTAGATCACTCAGTGAGACCACCACCCAGAGAAAATTGGTGGGCATTAAAAATAACCAAGTAAACCAGAATCGGTGGCGGTAATGGCGGTTGAAACAAGGAAGCAAAAAATCCCGGAATTGATAATGCCAGAGAAGGGGAGATATGATATGAAACAGAGCGTATAACCACTATAGTAAAGTGGATACGGGCCTGCTGTGTATGACAGGAAGTATGAATACAAAATAGATGATGGTGCGGAATATCAGTGCGTAGAAGAAGGCACTTTCATTAAAGGTCACCATCATGGAAAAGGATCTGAAGAATACACTTAAAAATTATAGCCTGAGATGATGAGAAATAAACAGCAGAAGAGTAATTTTGGTTCTCTGTATGCAAACACAACATGGCAAACTGGGAGGATTAATCTGAGCTCAACCCGATTACCCCTGAAGCCGGGTATATACCACTGTAAATAGGCCATGATTGGCAATGTTAAAGATACTTTAAATCGCAGGTAGGGTTCCTACGGACTAGATGGTTAGGAAAAGTACACATGCGGATGGCAGTGGAAATACGTTCAAGAAGCGAAAGAAACGGTGCGCTGTGAAGAAAGGAGTGCGCAGATGGAGCCAGAGGAGAGAGAAGAGCGAAGGTGGATCAGTGTCCATTGATGGTTTGGGGGTCCTTGCAATATATTCAGAGATTGCTCAAGTGTTTCGAAATCAGAGGGAGTTGTATGGGAGACTCAATATTGGGAAATGGGTTGGGGGAGGATGATTAAAGATTGGAATCTAGTATTGGGACTGGTACGTGGTAGGGGGGGGCCGAAAGGTGGAGGGAACTGGAGCACATGCATAGCGTGTAGGGGACAGAAGGGCAGGAACCTGGAGGTGGCCCCAGAAGAGGAAGAAAACTTGGGAGGGAACAGGGGGAGAGAAGGTACAGTTACTAAGCGAGGAGGGTGAAGAACCTCCTACACTTTGTAACTGAGCCAGTGAGAGGGAGAAGAAACAAGGGGACAGAGGCATGGGAGGTATAATATGAGGAGGTGTAGAAGACTGGGTAGGAGGGTGGTAACGAACCCTTTTTTGACTTTTTGAGAAGTAGTGGGGACGATTGGGAGGAGGTGTCGCTACGAGGTCTCGTCGATACTGAGGTTGTGTAGAGAGAACTCGAAGTTGCGAGATTAGGACGAGGCGTTGAAGTAGAGACGTCTTATCCGCTGGACAGCAATAGGATTAGATACAGGAGTGATTATGGGAGGAGGTAACACAGAGGTGGGTGTAGTAGAGGGGATGTACCAGAAGTGGGGAGGGGGACGTTTTTGAAACCGGGATAGAAAACTGGTGGGAGTCTACCCTGAGGCGGAGATGAGAAAACTGCCATGGCATATGGGAGACCTTCTGTCTCTTTTCTTTTTTGGAAAGGGGGTCATACAGGATTTCCGCTAGCTGTATAGTGGCTAGGCTGAGGCTAGTGGCTAGCGCACGGGTGGAGTTGAGACTCTCTTGACCGCGGGTTCTAAGTCCTGGCTACGGGGTATGGTTTATTTGCAATGTGTATTACGATTTCTTAAAGTCATGTTGACGCAGTGATGGGGTACTCTAGAGCGTGAGAGTTCGATCACGGCTCCACCGCTATGCGGAGATTCGTCTGTATTTAAAATTGATTTGTGGTTCACAGAGGTTGCCATGTGCTAACTTTCCTATGGTGTAGAAAGATACATTATGTTGGTGTGAATCTTATAGTGGCTAGTGGGTCGGTAGGGTCTAGTCGCCGGAACGGGCTGGAGTTTTGAGAATGCATATGACCGCGGGTTCAATCCCGGCCGGGGGTATGGTTTATTTGCAATCTTGTCAATTTACGATTTTCTTGTAGTCATTTCCCGGCGGTTGAAATAGACTGACAACGGCGAGTGGTGTGAAGGGTTTGAAGCCTCATGTCAGTTAAGGCAAGAGGGAGAGATCGATTGCCAGACGTATTAGAACTTGGTCATCGGCACTCCACATATGACTGGGCATTTCGGCGAGAGATCTGCAATATTTCGCTGGAATGGCCAAATCGCAGCAATTTTACAATGTTGTGGTGTAGGGATCACACTTTCGACAACTTGGTAATCGATGTTATGCTATATAAACTGGGATGGGAGTTCTACGGTCGGTCAAAAGTTAAACACGGAGCACACATTGCTAGGTATCGTTCTGCCACACGGGCAGGAAAGAACGGTATGTTGGTTCTACCTTGAGGATTGGGAGCATCTTGGAGTTACCAGCTGTTCAAGCGAATGTCTGTGCCACATGTCTGGAAATTTTGTTTGAACTATGGTATGGGGCAGAATGACGGTTTCCCAATTACAAGAATGAGGAATGGATGTTTTTCATAGTAGTGGGACAGGAATCAGTATCGATATGGGAAAGACGAGAGAGCTATGAGACTGCGGTAGCATTCTGTACGGTTATGATGTGCATACCGCGATCTTAGTCGCATTGAAAACGAAATTCTTACCAAACCATGGCGTAGGAGTGCCCTTAGCCATTACTATGGTATAGAAAGAATAGGCAGTAGAGGAAGTCGGTCGTAAAAGTGAAAGAATTTAGTCCATTGTTCAGTCACTGGAAACTGAGGGGTGAGAAGGTAGTGATAGGACGTGTCGATTCGTTCTGAGAAGAACGAGAGGTGGAGAAGTATCTCAGCCAGGTAAACTGTCGTTGGCTTTTAGGCGTGGGACCAGAGTTGGTCCGAAGTGGAACGGGCAGTCGGCGATTTGGATAAATTGCCGCACCGTTAGAGGGAAGAGGGCCGGAAGCATAGTCAGAGGAGGAGCGAAGGTCCGTTAAAAACTCGAAGACGTCAGTCGAGGCAATCAGTTACTGAAGCGGGTGAGGAAACAGCACAGGCAATAGGTACAGAGGTCAGTGATGGAATGTCTGAGAAGAGTGGTCCAAAGACGAGGCGGGTCAGAACGGGGGTGCGGTATATCAAGAAGCGGGCCAGGGGGTACCAGGTTCCAATGGATTAGGGCATGCCAATGGTTAGGTTACTTATTTTTGTTTTAAGAATAAAAAAGAAAGAAGGATAAAATAAAAAATAAAAAAAAAGAATTAAAAAGGGGGGAACCGAGGGAGGGATAGTTCCTAGGAGGAATGTAAAGGGCCAGAAATCTCCCCTCTCGCCACAAGAGGACCTTAGCACCGCATGTAGCGCTAGATGCAGCGGCATGGAACCCGTGCATACGCATACCCATATGCTAGTAAACTAACAAATCCGGGATAGCAACCTCAAATCTGCCTGTGATACCTCGGTGGACAGAGAGAGCGGCGGCCGGATATCCGCCACAAAGCATACCTCCTTCGGCCACCACCACCCGGAATCGAGAGAAGGGAGTGGGCTTCCTGAGATTACAACTCGTCGACCCGAAAAGACACCCAAAGATCTAATCGGGATACCCGGAGAGGGATCGGGACATCCCAGGCGATCAAGATTTCCATGGCAAAACTACGCTACCGCTAAGAACCCCATGGAATGGGATGGACCCGGTATCCTTTCCCCGTACCTAGGAACTAGTCGCGCACTGTGGGAGAAATCCAAAGGGACAAAAAGAGGAAGGGCAAAAGGGAGGGGTGGGGGAGGAGGACGAGTGGAAAGGAAAAAAGGGAGGTGGGGAGTGTGGGATAGCGGAGGAGCGAGATTGGGGGGCTAATTTGGATTCGGTCTGAGGAAGAAGACCCGACAGGTCTAATTCCTCAGACAAAGGAGCTCTTCACCAGCCAAGGAGCCCCCCTTGAAGAGGATGTAAATTAATAAAAGAACTAGTAATCAGTTCTTTAACCCAGGAATTATAAATTACAATAAAAAACAATTGTGTCAAATACACATAAACATTTAACTTTGTGCTGACACAAAACTGTTTCCTCATCCCTTACAATTTTTTTTTTTTTATTTATTTAAAATACAGTTACATTTTAGTGTAAGCTCAAATTGTTACGCAAACGCAATTCAACATGTTAACAGCAAAATTTATTAGTATGTGTGAGTGTTATACACACATCAAAGAAAATAAAGGAAAAGAAAATTCGCAAGGTGTGTACCAAACAACATATCCCAGAGAATCTACTTCTGCACACTTAAACCATCTTATGCAAGCTTTCTTTTACAAAACAATTCCTTAAATAGGTAAAACCTCCACCACATACTAATATTACCTATATAAATCCACACACCACCAAAAGGTACATTTATAAAGTCGTACATATGTGCTTGGAAGAAAAGGTAACCCCCCCACCATATACCTACAAAACATTGACATACTATAAGAGCGTAGGATACTACTTACTCTAAGTAATCAATGAGAAAACATTTGCCTAAGCATACAAGGATAATTTTCTGTTATATTCAACACGGGTGCCATACACCAAGACTTCTTCATACACTATATTCCATATGCAGTAATTTAATCACATAATATTCAAAACGTACTGGAACTCATATGCATACACTGATCCACATAAGTCTTCGAAAATTGTGTATTTACACAAAATTCCAATCACTACATTTTTTATATTCCTAACATATACTCTTACAGTGACTTTTAAACATTAAACTTTAGCAAAGGTAGAGAACATACAGGTGTTTAACTTTAAAATATTTATCACTACGCCGTACATACATACAGGTGTCCACACGACAGGGTCAGCTCATACTAATCTTAAGCCTAAGGTCCGCTGAAACATTATATGCTTAGGCAATTATGTACCCAAAATACTTCTTCGCATAAGTAAAACTGTACCACGTTACTCATTACAGCATATGTAAATTCGAACCTTCTATTTACAGCGGAGACATTGTTTTACTGAATAGCATCCTCAACAAGAAGGGGAAACCCCCGGACTTTGTATCACAAGCATATTCGATTAACAGTCATTATGGCTTACCATTAGTAAACACCATTAGTATGTGCTTGTCACCATAAAACATCTTTGAAGGCACTCCCATTAACGAACAGTATTCTCACAACACATAAAAACTTTAAGATGTCTAATTTTCTTCTCACTTGTATACACTACGATGTGTAGAGCTCAGTACATTACGTAAATATACTATCCAAAATCTCACGACATAAAAGAGGAACACATGGTAAACACACCACCCACTCACACAACACTCACTACTCAGGATAAGCATAAATGCTATCAGTGCAAATATCAGTCACACTCTTTAAAGCCTCATCACTCACATCTCCGACTCTCAAGTAAAATAGACCGTCGCTTCACCCCCAGTTTACACTTAAATCCGTAATATCCTCTTAGAACTTAAAACTCCGGTATCCCTCTGTAAACACTGATACTCCCACTTCCCTCATAAAGATACCCTATTTGCGACATCATTAGTTTTATTAAATGTGGGCCGCTTAACACCTTTATTCTTTATCCACATCCCACTTAACCTCATTAGCACAAACAGACGTATAATATAAAAATCAGTGACCACTAAGCAAAACCGCATTCCTACCACCATCTGACTCATCCGAGCCTTTGATCTAAAACGCTTAAAACCCTTAACGCACCTGATACCCTCCCTCCCACCTAAACATAACTACCCTACCTAACCATATCTCCCTCGCAGCTGTTTATGTACAATTTCAAAAATAAACGCATGAAAAATTGTCTCGGAACATCCACACGCTTTGCACTCCCCACCCTCCATTAGTCTCCTATTTTACTAACACAACACCTGGACGGCAAAGATCTCTACATGTTACAAACCTAACAACCATTAGACCTCCCGTTACACCTCTGTTTTATACGCCAAATTGCGTAAAAACATTTCCCTCGAGACTATTTACTTCCCCCACGCATTTAACATGGGCGCTATGCCCCATCAACTGCCGCCACCACAGTCACACCCCACACACGGTGCTCTTGAATCCTACAATTTTAAGGCAGCTTCGGATCCCTCACGTCATTAAAACCCTCAACATGGCCTCCCTCCAAGTGTCATTAATTCCTTACCCACCCACACCGGCGCGTTGCATATCCATACACGGTTTTTCTAGCCCCTTTCCCTCGCCCCACCTCCCACAAAATACCGCGTTTTAGTTACACACTCATTCATAACGCTTTTCTAAATGTATAAGCCCCAGCCCACCGTGGGATACGGCAGAAGCGTCACCACCCCTCTACTTAGCGCTTAGCCAGACACAACCCATCCTCCCATATAAAATCACGGTAAAAATCCCATGCTGTCCTAAACAGTTGCAGCTCTCTCGCCGACCTCAGCGGGTATACGGCCAACCTAGGTGCTCCAAATAATATCTCTTAATTATACAAAAGACACGTTCTCGTCACAATGATCCTCTTGATGCAAACGTTAGCTGCGCCCCCTCCTCAAACCACCCTAATCTTTTCAATACCCCTATCCACGGTGCGCATCGAATTTTACCACTTGGCGACCCTACAATTATTATCATACTCTTTCCACAATTCAAAGAGGATCCACCAACTCTCCACACCGCGACCCTACAGTCCCATCTTATTTACGTTATTGACTAGGTCCAAATATTAGACTTTTGTCCACATGTAATGTCCATCCACCAGTAGCCTCTCCAAACACATCTACCCACCTTTCCACATACATTGTGTAAATCTTATCATTCCCTCACCCATACAGTTGTCATCAATCCCACATAACCCACAATACCACGGCCAACCCTCTCGTTCATTTTACTACCCCTCCACTTGCGATATACTCCACCTAATGCCATATAAAAGGGATCAACGGAGGCTCACCGCAATCAATATTTGCGAGAGGAGGGCAACCCTGTCGCCAAAACCCCCTTCCCATCTGATTGTTAACCATAGCCTTACCACTTAAACTCCTAGTACTCTACATAGATGCTCTCCCTGATACAATGTTTTGACCCAGATATAACTTTTCCTTCCTCGAATCACCATGCAACGCTTGAACCTCCTTAACGCATACCTCTCCTCTCTATTCGTAAGCAGGCCTCGCCAATCCAATGCCAACACACCCCTCCACCCCAACTCCCCCCTCTTTTTCTATTAATTACTTCTAAGAACTTCCATGCCCTTCATAATCATTGTCCTACTCCCGGTACCCCATATCTGTCCTCTGTCAATTACGTTACCTATCACCTTTTTATTCTATTCCCTATCGCTAGATTGGGTATTATTAGAGGTTTATGGTTGCCGACAGCACCCGGGTCATTAACGCTGCCATGTAATTGTAACTCAAGCTGGTCCAAACTCCTTGGTCACTTAAATGAGAATAAAACTGTAGCTTTAAATTAAGACATTACACATAACTTTCTATAATAAATAAATATTCCAATCTAAATATACACGGACACTACTCGTTTTCTGTACAAACTAGTAAAAGCGATTGATAATGGGGCTGAATTGACAAAGAATTGCAGTGTCTTTCCTCATTCGCCATCAAATGCTTATAATTCAGTTCTCTCCATTTCTGCCACAGATAGGTTATTAAATTAAATTAAATCTATTTTTTTTTTAAAAATTTTACTGCTTCAACTCAAATTTTCGTGCTCGACAAAGAAAGAAAAACATGATGGGTTCCATCACCTGGTCTCTAAGATGCGTTCAGAAGTAGACAATATGAAATTCGTTTAACGTGATTGGTCGGGAAATAAATATTTCCCATATTTTGTACAAAACCACCGTTAGCATCTGCTTCTTCAAAACTGAATTACCAATCTACTTCGTATGAAATTAGGAGATAATTTCTTTTAACGTTTGAAAGAAATACCAGAAGCAGTGTTTTGGAAGTTAATCTAAGATATCCAGGATGCTGGAAATGTGTTTTAACGACCTTTGTCATAGTACCACATGAACATGTGACCAATTGTTCGAAGAACTCCTGTTTACTCGCTGTCGTACAATAATTGAATGTGTGTAAAAAGGGATTGGATGAGGCGTTCTAATGTTATGGGGGACAAGTAAATGTAAAAATTGGGCGAAAAAAGACGAGAGATTTAATAATTTTAAACACTCCCCGGCTCCCCAAAGTGAGCAGTTTATTTACTTACTGTATGGAAATCAAGAGTTTAAATTCTAATCGAAAGGATAAGTAGCGAGTTAGAAACCCACGACAATAAAACTTATCTTATCGGTTTGCTTGACTACTTCAGATATTTCATGTTTTACGCCGTTACGATAAAAGCATTCTTGGTTATACTTCACAAAAAAAATACACAGAAAATTTTAACTATCAATAACTAGGCAAATTGGTGCAAGCTCGCTCCACATCAAACAATTCTGAACCATCACTTATTATAAATACCACCAACAAAGGAGGTTTTAAGGTGATCAGAAGATTTTTCAAAGTTATCCCATTATTTTGTCCTCCAATTCTACAGTCTTTTTTATCACAACTGACAAAGTCTCACCTTAAACTCATCTCCAACTAACAACATGAAGAATATCTCCTTAGTTATAAGAATACTTTGAGGCCGATAAATTAGGACACGTGTGACAACATTGGGTATCAGTCACTCTGGGGACTGATTACCTTAACCCATTATGACTTCACCATTATTCTTTATAATAGGACTGATGATGCCACCGTGTGAGCGAAACGGTTCCATTATAAAATATACTCAAATGTTGCTGGTTGTCTAAGTGATCAACTTGTTGATTTCAACATTTATCTACTTTGAATAGCCAATCAGACGAAAATTTTGGTTACTGAAACCATGGTACCGAAAAAGTCAGTTTGCTGAAAAATTTATCTAAATTGCTGTATAATACTGATAATACAAAAAAAAATTAATTTGATTAGGTTTTTAAAATTTGTTTTTTACCCTGAGTCTTGCATAAGAGATTTAGTTACCTGTGTGGTGTCTCGGTGGTACTTAAAAACAAGTCTCAGACTAACAGCTGAACTAAATCAAGTAAAACTACTAGTAATAATAGTAAAGTCGATTGATAGTAGTAGTGATTATTTGTTGAAATTACTTTGTTGTAGTTCACAGCCTCGTAGCAATAAAAATTAAACAAGGCACATACAAGCACAATAAAAACAAAAGTAAAACTGGATGCCATTAAAAGCTACAAACAAATACTCAGCCAAAAGATATACTATCATCTCAAGTTTAATAACAGTGCAAATGAAAATAAAACTAAAACTATTCATGTCAAAATATTCCATATAGTTTACCAGAGATTCTCTTGCGATGTGAATTGTGTGTTTTATGATGTGAATGACAAGTTTTGCATGAAATACGAAGAATTTCTGGTTCTGAAAAGTTAAATGAAAACCCGAATGCCTTGTGCGCTTATAAACCGTGGCTATGGCTAAAAGTGTAACCGTTAGCTACTATTAAGAGACGAATATACGGAGATACGAAGTCTCAGGGGAATGTACCTGATTCTGATTAAACTTGAAAAACAAACATTAAATATACTAACGAAAGACGAAGATATATTTTGAAACATCACAACTACAAGATCTTTTTGCACACACCAAGTCATCTAGGTTACGCGTGAAACGAACGAGATCAGTCAGGATGATAGATTGGATAACGTGAGAGTGAAAACGACCAGTCAACTGGGAAAATGAAATTGGCAGAACTTTTTTGTCACTGTCTCATCAAACATCATTAAGGACGATTCAGTGAGCTTAATGAATACTACTTACTTTTTTTTGCCGCTGACTTTGGTGGGGGAAGGACATCAGTCATTTACCTCAAGTCAAATGTTTGTAATCACTCAGACAGAGATTGTAGAGATCCTTTCCGTTACATGAGAGAATCAAATAACAACCTTTGGCTGGCTGTATAAAACCTTCTCTTATGCAGTTCTATTATATTGGCTTTAAATGAATATGGACGATTTCAAAAGAGTTATTTTATTACACTGTATTTGAGCCGCAAGAGGGCAACTGACATTTTAAATGATTATAGATGGGTTTGATGATAAACAAAAATTGTGTTATCTGTGTAATCACACGTTGTATTGTTGCGCATGTGTGTCTCAAAAAACATTATATGGGCTAAACATTACATAAAGTATAACATGTATAAGTATTAAGGTAATAGTGGAGTAATATGTGTGACAATAAATTATATTACATCATTTATTTCCCTGTTGACCTCTCTGCTTGCTCAAAATTTAGTCACACACCAATTAGCTCATTTATCAGGTGTCTATGATCGAAAATTCATTTTGATATCTCTCATTGATCATTGGATAAATATAGCTCTTTCCTGCTTTAGAATCATGAATTTTGGTAACAACAATTATATCAAATTCAATTGCTAGATAAAGACTTCCTTTGCTCCATGTATCTGCTCATTACCAAAAAGAGATTTAAAAACTCTTAAAAGTAAAGACTCTGCCACAGCTTTAAACTGTCACGGGTAAAGGTATGTGAAGAGTTTCCAGATGAGAACTGGATCAATGTGTGTTATTATTCATCACTCGCGGCATCAAATAAAATATATAATATCCACCAACAAGAAAAGGAACTATTAGTAACAAGCAACAGCTACTAATATAAATAAAACGCGCACACAACGAAATACTATCATACCAAGTAACAATAACAAGTTATAGTCAAAATTTAAACTTTCATAAGATTAATAATAGGGACCTTTGTGTGCCTATGGAGATCTCTCCGAGTTTCCAATGGACACTAGTATGCGTAGAAAAAGTGACGGGAAGCAGATAAGCCAAACTGAGCAAATTGTTAATTTGTGTTCCATTAAATAACAAAAAGGCACAATACCGTGACTGGAACGATACACAAATAACCCGCACATAAAAGAGAGAAGCTTACGACGACGTTTCCGTCCGACTTGGACCATTGACAAAGTCTCAATGGTTCCATGTCGGACCAGAAACGTCGTCGTATGCTTTGTCTATTTTATGTGCGGGTTATTTGTGTATTGTGTTACCATTATCAGCTGCACAACAAAGCTACGCATGAGTGAGAGGCTAGTAATATTGAAAACGAGCATCTTCGAACGTAGAAGATGCTGTGGGAGATATGAATGTGCCCTGTCTTTAAAGATTGCAAATGCGGTACCCACTTAACCTCTGCGATTGCAAAATCATCTTCTTATTGGCTAGAACCTGGTCATAGTTCAATACGACGGGGCCCCATCAACTCTTGGCAACATGTTCGCTGGTTGCGGGAGATAGCCTGTAAATGAGGGTGTGTACATGCGCCGAATAAAGGTTACGTACTTTTTGCATGCCACAGCCACCATATTATTATTTATAGCCACTGTAAGATGCTCTGTCTATCATTGTAAATATTAATCTTATAGAAATTCTGGCATTATCAGCATTGTAGATACAGTGCTATGATTATATGTCTCGTACTATGTCAGATATCAAAAAAGAGCAGAAATGGGGTAGTACTGTGCCTGGAGGATCGGAGCTATTTCACTGGTGCAGCTATTGTTTCATTTTGTTTGAGATTATTAATCTCTGGGTTTTGCTTTAACAAAAACCAATGAGTGTTATAATAAACATTAGGACTTAATATTATAATAAACAATAGGATTTAATGTTGTTTAATAAACAATTATTCCTGTTGTGAGGGGTATTATGTGAGCTTTTGCAAAACACCACCTCAGTGCGCTTCATTAACGTTTTGTTTATCTTCCAATGCACTCTTAGTCCACGTGCGTATTGCTCTAGCGAATTGCAACAGACAAAAGCGATCTTGCTCTTAGCCCATGCTGCCCTGGTATGTACGACTATTTTTTTTTTATATTTTATTATAAAAAACACAATACACAGTATATGTATGCTATACATACGTAACATAAACAAATAGACCTGTGTAACCTTTATTGACTTTAAAAACAAAACATGATCCACGAGTGCCATATCCAGCACTAAACGTATCATAGAAACCACCGTTAAACTATAAAATGTTTGTATACACCCCAAAAAATGCCTAACATACATGTAATACACTAAGGACAAACCCAACCTGGAACTCTACAGGTGGGTTTATTATATCAATAAATACAACCAGTATCTTATAACACAAAAGGCTCCAATATAATCCAAAGAATGTCACCATTATTTACATTGTACATGATAAAGATTCTATAGCTAAGGACATTCTAATTATAATCCAGTTCAATTGCCCCTTCGTTTGCGTTAAAACAAATACAAGATTGTATTAAGAGTTTAATGAGAAGAAGAACTATACTGGATATTAACTGAAAATTCCTCTATCACACATTCCCTGTACTTAAAAATAACAGCTATATAGGCTGATAGCCATATTACCACCAGTTACACATCCAACAACATGTCCTACAAAACTCACCTCCTTTTACAATATTTTTAATGCCAGTGCAGAACAAAAAATATTTACATTCACCGTTCTAGAAAATTACCTTATGTGACCTAACAATTAGGGTTTATACCCTTACCTCATAAAACCTTAATGGGAATTTCACACAGAAGTTGGTGATGCTGAACAAAACAAACCACAATAATATAAAAAGTACATATGGAAAAACACGTATGGACATTGACATTGCTATAACACACACACCTGTATAAGCCGGAAAGAATATACACACACAAATATTTAATATCAGTTAATTAATAATGCATCAACCACTGGAACTTGTCCAAACTTTAATAACTAATTTGTATAATAATGGAGTTTACACGTAAAATAATGAGAGAATAAATTACATGACTTCCTCATCTTTAAAATAGCTTATGTAACTATTTAATATAATCAACACTAGAATTTTTTTTTTTTTATATTTTATTAAAACAATAAATACATTAAATATAGCTTTTTATATAAGTCAAAAAAGAATCCGCTAAGCCACAAGGGCTATACAGACGCTGCAGGGTAGGAAGGAAAGCGAGGGTACTTGGAGGGCAGAAGGGAGCGGGGATGATCAGCAGGGTTACAGCAAAAACAGCGGGCAGGGGATAGTACGGGGGAGGTTATGAGGGGTAGCAAGAGATTGAAGTAGAAAGGGCTGTAGGTATCTGAATTTGTGAAAGTAAGTCAGTTGGTTGTCAAAAAGTCAATGTGAGAGTCGGATGGAAAGGTGGGCCCATCAGCGAGAATGGAAGGTAAAGAGAGGCAGCGGAGCTCGAAGACGACGACAGAGGTAAATTATGCGTGCTCGTTGATTATGTGGGCAGTCCAAGACAGAATGTGGTGACTGATAATGGAAGCTTGGCAATTCTCACTGAGGGAGCCAAGACGCCTCTCCATGAGATATCCACGAGTAAGACGGTATGAGCCAATTGCACAAAGACGGAGAGAGTAGTCTCCCAACTCGGACACTGGTCCTGGTTACAGAGAATCGGCCATGTAACATATACTCGGTTTTATGATTGATAGTTTGTTGCCGAGCCATAAGTAGACCCACGTTGTTTGCCAACGGGTTGTGAAGATTTGCAGCTAGAATAGTCCCGTACGTGGAAGACCTCTTTAAGAAATGGTAGGTCTCATGTATGCTGCACCGCGCAGCACGTGTCTGCCTGTTCATTTGCCCTCGTACGTCAACATGAACAGGGACCCAACAAAAAAAAACCCAAATATCTTTATGCTGTAAAGTGCGGCATAGCCAAAGTTGGATACGGAGGTCTTAAAGGGTGAGGTGTTATCAAATTTTTGTATTAGCCTGTAAAGCACTAAGGGAGTCTGAGACAACCACAATTGATGACACAGGCATAGATGCAATACGGATAAGTTGCTGTAAGATGTCATATAAATTCAGCAGTTAAAAATTACTAGCCGGAACGCAACTGCTGCGAATCCTACGCTCGTGTAGAAGACTTAGAGCCATATGTGTACAACAGGCAATTGGCATAGAATGAGAGTGAAAGTGGTCAAGTAAAGTGAGCGGGAGCGACCGATAGACAGTTGGGCTTCGTGAAGCATGGGGAAGGGAGAAGAAACAGACTCGAACAGCTGGAACTTCCCAGGGGGTAGGAAAAGTGGATGATAACATGCTACATAGAAAGGTGGTCGTTGGCAAGTAGAAGAAGGAGGCGAATGAAGGCGAAGAGAGAAGGGACGGGAGTAAAACAGGGCGGAGAACAAATAAAGAATGGTCTACTATATATCAGTGGACCAGTCTATAAATGGGAGGATGCGGAGATCATGAGTGCGTACATAGTAGCGCAGACAAGTGGGCACACGGCGATGGATCAGGATGGAACGTTCGCTTCTGCATAGAGGCTCTCGACAGGGAGAGCGAAAAAGCAACAAGGCATAACCGTTAATCCTTGGTGATGAATGGGGTTAAGGCTAGAGAGAAGTAGGCAGGAGATTGCGCCGATAGATCTGGTCACCATAATCATGTTGGGAGATTCGATAACAAAATAAGGGTGGAATGTAGGCGGATAGGAGGGTTCGGTCGATCAGCTCCAAATGATGTTGATGTTGCAAGGGTTTTAAGAAGGGTCAGCCCGGCTGTGACAAGTTTTTTTTGGCCTTCAGAGTGGGTAATGAGAGTTTCCAGGATAACCTACGATCAAGGGAGGCCAAGAACTTAAGCTTGTATCGACGTTCAGGGATACGGGAGCCATATAGGTACAAAGGATGATCGGAGATGGACGAGCGTCTAGTTGAAAGTGGTTGGTTGGGTTTGTGTGCTGGAAAATTTAAACCCACGTGTGGTGGCCCAATTGGAAATAATTGGTCGAACTGCATGTTGGAGAGAAACTGTAATGAGGTGACAGTACAGTCGCCTGAACCAGGCAATCGACGAAGTATCAACATAGTGTAATGACCAATATTTGTTGGAAGCACTAGAGGCCCAAATCATTAAATAGCAGGAGAAAAAGCTGTTGTGCTCAGAACACATCCCTGGGGGACACCTTCAGATTGGATAAAGTCGGGGAGAGCAATTATTTATAACCGAGAACTCGAAATGCCTGTCAGTTAAATAGTTCACTTAAGGAAGGATGGTCAGATTGTCCTCGTAAGGCCTAAGGCAGTGGGGTTGGGCTAAAAATATTATACCTCCATGTTGTGTCATTGCCTTCTCAAGGTCAAAAAAATTGGCAATAAACTGAGTGGTTTATTCGCGAAAGGCATTACGAAACCATACGTATCCAAGCGGGAGTAAGGGCGTCTATGGTGAACGTTCCCTTTACCAAAAGCCAGATTGTACGGAGTGGAGAGACTGTGTGTATCTAAATACCTCACTATACGTCTATTTACTAGGCGTTCCATTACTTTTGCGAACTGCAATGGTAAAGGAGCAAATGGCGGACGATAGTGGCGCAGGTTTTCATGTCCCAATTGTGCCGGGTTTGCGGAAAGGAGAAACAATGGAGGAGTTTGCCCACAGCTGTGGAAGAATCTGTGACTTATATAAGATTGTAAAGGGGGTAAATAGGACTGCAAGGGCTGGAATGTTGTAAATGTTGTAGAATACGAATATGAATGTCTGTCGGGCCCAGCATGTCCGATGTTCGACAAGCTGAGAGTGTTGCCTCCAGTTTCTTGAAGTGTAAAAGGAACTTTATACTGTTCTTCTCTGAGAGAAGAAAAGTTCCATGGGTGCTCAACTCGGTGGCAGACTTTGAGGAAAGATAGAATTGAGGGCTTAGAGGAGTCCCTGGATTTACGGTCCCTCAGATGAGTTGACAATTCATTGGAACTCTATGTGGGTTTGCATTAATTCAACTACCGGCAACCGTCGGCAGAACAGGAGCCGGGTAAGGAGGAATATTTATCCATCAGTTTTCGTACTTTTTTCCAGACTGCACTCATAGAGGAAGCAAGGTGATGGTGGACGACATAATCTCGCCAGCATAGTGCGTTTAGCAGCTCACGGATGGACACGGCGAGAGAATCGCACGCTTCTGTTTAAAAATCAAGGAGGTCGCTCTGTGGTTCTATTGTACCGGTACTGCCCCATCGCAGCGCGTCTTCAAATGTACTGCACGAGCACAAGCAAGAGTCCAGACCAAGGGCCACTCGCATTTCTGAGAATCCTGCCCGGAACGTTTGGGCGTATAAGAATGAGAAGCTGCAGTGAATAGGAGGACGAGAAGAGGTGTAAAAGTCATCGATGGGGACCGAAGGAAGGAACCTCTTTTAAAACAGTTAGGTGTGGAGTAAAAAGTTCCAGAATTTGCCCGATTAAAGTCGCAAGCGGGGGTGAGAAGAGGATGGCGAATATGAAGGTTGGAAGATAAAAGAATGATTGGGAAATGTCAATGTCATGGCAAAGTCCGATGGAGAAAAGAACCAAGTGAAGTTTAAATGCGGCGGAGGAAGAGAAGCTGTGAGATCGAGCAAGAGGAGAGTATGAGTCCGAGGATCAAAATGGGTGTGAGTCAACCTGTATTTAAAACATGGAGGGGGTGGGTGGCAAGAAAGAGCACTCTAACTGAATTCCACAGGGTAGATCACTCAGTGAGACCACCACCCAGAGAAAATTGGTGGGCATTAAAAATAACCAAGTAAACCAGAATCGGTGGCGGTAATGGCGGTTGAAACAAGGAAGCAAAAAATCCCGGAATTGATAATGCCAGAGAAGGGGAGATATGATATGAAACAGAGCGTATAACCACTATAGTAAAGTGGATACGGGCCTGCTGTGTATGACAGGAAGTATGAATACAAAATAGATGATGGTGCGGAATATCAGTGCGTAGAAGAAGGCACTTTCATTAAAGGTCACCATCATGGAAAAGGATCTGAAGAATACACTTAAAAATTATAGCCTGAGATGATGAGAAATAAACAGCAGAAGAGTAATTTTGGTTCTCTGTATGCAAACACAACATGGCAAACTGGGAGGATTAATCTGAGCTCAACCCGATTACCCCTGAAGCCGGGTATATACCACTGTAAATAGGCCATGATTGGCAATGTTAAAGATACTTTAAATCGCAGGTAGGGTTCCTACGGACTAGATGGTTAGGAAAAGTACACATGCGGATGGCAGTGGAAATACGTTCAAGAAGCGAAAGAAACGGTGCGCTGTGAAGAAAGGAGTGCGCAGATGGAGCCAGAGGAGAGAGAAGAGCGAAGGTGGATCAGTGTCCATTGATGGTTTGGGGGTCCTTGCAATATATTCAGAGATTGCTCAAGTGTTTCGAAATCAGAGGGAGTTGTATGGGAGACTCAATATTGGGAAATGGGTTGGGGGAGGATGATTAAAGATTGGAATCTAGTATTGGGACTGGTACGTGGTAGGGGGGGGCCGAAAGGTGGAGGGAACTGGAGCACATGCATAGCGTGTAGGGGACAGAAGGGCAGGAACCTGGAGGTGGCCCCAGAAGAGGAAGAAAACTTGGGAGGGAACAGGGGGAGAGAAGGTACAGTTACTAAGCGAGGAGGGTGAAGAACCTCCTACACTTTGTAACTGAGCCAGTGAGAGGGAGAAGAAACAAGGGGACAGAGGCATGGGAGGTATAATATGAGGAGGTGTAGAAGACTGGGTAGGAGGGTGGTAACGAACCCTTTTTTGACTTTTTGAGAAGTAGTGGGGACGATTGGGAGGAGGTGTCGCTACGAGGTCTCGTCGATACTGAGGTTGTGTAGAGAGAACTCGAAGTTGCGAGATTAGGACGAGGCGTTGAAGTAGAGACGTCTTATCCGCTGGACAGCAATAGGATTAGATACAGGAGTGATTATGGGAGGAGGTAACACAGAGGTGGGTGTAGTAGAGGGGATGTACCAGAAGTGGGGAGGGGGACGTTTTTGAAACCGGGATAGAAAACTGGTGGGAGTCTACCCTGAGGCGGAGATGAGAAAACTGCCATGGCATATGGGAGACCTTCTGTCTCTTTTCTTTTTTGGAAAGGGGGTCATACAGGATTTCCGCTAGCTGTATAGTGGCTAGGCTGAGGCTAGTGGCTAGCGCACGGGTGGAGTTGAGACTCTCTTGACCGCGGGTTCTAAGTCCTGGCTACGGGGTATGGTTTATTTGCAATGTGTATTACGATTTCTTAAAGTCATGTTGACGCAGTGATGGGGTACTCTAGAGCGTGAGAGTTCGATCACGGCTCCACCGCTATGCGGAGATTCGTCTGTATTTAAAATTGATTTGTGGTTCACAGAGGTTGCCATGTGCTAACTTTCCTATGGTGTAGAAAGATACATTATGTTGGTGTGAATCTTATAGTGGCTAGTGGGTCGGTAGGGTCTAGTCGCCGGAACGGGCTGGAGTTTTGAGAATGCATATGACCGCGGGTTCAATCCCGGCCGGGGGTATGGTTTATTTGCAATCTTGTCAATTTACGATTTTCTTGTAGTCATTTCCCGGCGGTTGAAATAGACTGACAACGGCGAGTGGTGTGAAGGGTTTGAAGCCTCATGTCAGTTAAGGCAAGAGGGAGAGATCGATTGCCAGACGTATTAGAACTTGGTCATCGGCACTCCACATATGACTGGGCATTTCGGCGAGAGATCTGCAATATTTCGCTGGAATGGCCAAATCGCAGCAATTTTACAATGTTGTGGTGTAGGGATCACACTTTCGACAACTTGGTAATCGATGTTATGCTATATAAACTGGGATGGGAGTTCTACGGTCGGTCAAAAGTTAAACACGGAGCACACATTGCTAGGTATCGTTCTGCCACACGGGCAGGAAAGAACGGTATGTTGGTTCTACCTTGAGGATTGGGAGCATCTTGGAGTTACCAGCTGTTCAAGCGAATGTCTGTGCCACATGTCTGGAAATTTTGTTTGAACTATGGTATGGGGCAGAATGACGGTTTCCCAATTACAAGAATGAGGAATGGATGTTTTTCATAGTAGTGGGACAGGAATCAGTATCGATATGGGAAAGACGAGAGAGCTATGAGACTGCGGTAGCATTCTGTACGGTTATGATGTGCATACCGCGATCTTAGTCGCATTGAAAACGAAATTCTTACCAAACCATGGCGTAGGAGTGCCCTTAGCCATTACTATGGTATAGAAAGAATAGGCAGTAGAGGAAGTCGGTCGTAAAAGTGAAAGAATTTAGTCCATTGTTCAGTCACTGGAAACTGAGGGGTGAGAAGGTAGTGATAGGACGTGTCGATTCGTTCTGAGAAGAACGAGAGGTGGAGAAGTATCTCAGCCAGGTAAACTGTCGTTGGCTTTTAGGCGTGGGACCAGAGTTGGTCCGAAGTGGAACGGGCAGTCGGCGATTTGGATAAATTGCCGCACCGTTAGAGGGAAGAGGGCCGGAAGCATAGTCAGAGGAGGAGCGAAGGTCCGTTAAAAACTCGAAGACGTCAGTCGAGGCAATCAGTTACTGAAGCGGGTGAGGAAACAGCACAGGCAATAGGTACAGAGGTCAGTGATGGAATGTCTGAGAAGAGTGGTCCAAAGACGAGGCGGGTCAGAACGGGGGTGCGGTATATCAAGAAGCGGGCCAGGGGGTACCAGGTTCCAATGGATTAGGGCATGCCAATGGTTAGGTTACTTATTTTTGTTTTAAGAATAAAAAAGAAAGAAGGATAAAATAAAAAATAAAAAAAAAGAATTAAAAAGGGGGGAACCGAGGGAGGGATAGTTCCTAGGAGGAATGTAAAGGGCCAGAAATCTCCCCTCTCGCCACAAGAGGACCTTAGCACCGCATGTAGCGCTAGATGCAGCGGCATGGAACCCGTGCATACGCATACCCATATGCTAGTAAACTAACAAATCCGGGATAGCAACCTCAAATCTGCCTGTGATACCTCGGTGGACAGAGAGAGCGGCGGCCGGATATCCGCCACAAAGCATACCTCCTTCGGCCACCACCACCCGGAATCGAGAGAAGGGAGTAAAATTAAAATTTTTTTAAATTTACATAGCATTTTGTGCGCTATTTTTCCGTGGTTACATTTGTCAAATTGATTTTGTAAAGCCTTGTGTATCACTTCGTCAGCGTTTTGTTGTCTTCTAGAGCATCCAGGATCTTGTATTAGCGGTCCAGTAGTTGGGTTGGGCAGGAGCGACTGCAGGAGCGAGTTGTATGTGTGTATCATAAAAATGTGAATCTCCTTTGTGTACATAGTGATGTGCGCATCTCTATCTGTATGCACAGTTTAATTCACATAAAAGTGATAAAAGTGCTTTTGACCGGTGGATTTCAAGTGACATGCGGCGTGTTGTCGACAACGTAATAAACCAATTAGGAAGCAATAATGATTGTAATCCCTAAACAGAGGAATAAAGTAACGTATTTATAAACGCAAACTCTACTTTTCATTGAATATAACTCTGACTCTTTAGGTGAATTGTGTGTGTAGAGAAAGTGCTGATGAGGCAAGTGTGGAGTTAATGTTGGCGGCATTATATAAATCTTGTCAAGTTGAAAGCGTCTTCAGGTTGTTTAAGTGCGTGTTATATCTCAACTTTAAAATGACATAAAATTCTTTAAAAATCGTCAATGTTCTAAACTTGTTTATAATAAATCCTCAGGGCCGTTACTTCAGTGGAGTTTGAAAAGTGTTTATAACAATATACCAGTGATCGTAACGGTCTTTAAAAAAATTCTTTAGTGTTGTATATTGCAATACAGATTCATCAGTGTTTACAAAGTTCTCAAGCGTTCGTGCAGCGCTGTGTAACCATTGTGGGTTTTGCCCTTTTTAAATTATTCCAAAATATAATCAAGAGTGGTCGTAAGACCAACACAACACTGCATCCACGATCATGGGAAGACCAGTTTCGTTTCATACAAGCGGAAAGCTGTGATAACCTTTATATATATATATATATATATATATATATATATATATATATATATATATATATATATATATTATTTATTGTATATTATATATATTTTAATTATATATATTAATATAAATATGTGTGGTGGGGGTGTGTGTGTTTTTATTTACTTATTTTACCAAAACTTATCGAAGGGATGAGGAGGGGTTGAGACTTAAATACTGTCGGAAGGAGAGGTGCAGAGTAGTAGTAGTTAGTAGAGTGAGAATGTAGCTACTGAGAGGTTACGTCCCTCTCAGATCAAACAATTCTCACTTGAAAAAGTTGTCCAAGGTGTTTTGCTCTTCTGTACCAAGATGCCATTGTGTTGCAGTGTCTGACAGAGTGAATATCAAAATGGTATACAATAGCGACAGGTTGGTAGATAAGACACATAGGCAACATTTAGGCAACTTTATTCCGAAACGTTTCGCCTACACAGTAGGCTTCTTCAGTCGAGTACAGAAAGTAGGTACAGAAGAGAAAACACCTTGGACAACTTTTTCAAGTGAGAATTGTTTGATCTGAGAGGGACGTGACCTCTCAGTAGCTACATTCTCACTACTACTACTACTATTCTGCACCTCTCCTTCGGACAGTATTTAAGTCTCAACACAAGGGCAGGAAGCCTCCCTCTGCACTCCTGTTGCTGTCTGAAGTCTCCACGCCTCAGACTGTACGTGTAGTCTACACGCTATACAGCCAGTGTTGCCTCTCCTCGCCGTTGTCTGAAGTCTCCATGCCTCAGCTTGTATGTGAAGTCTGCACGCCATACAGCTAGTGTTGGCTCTCCTCACCGCTCACAGCCAGTGTTGCCTCTCTTCACCGAGTGGTGGTTACTGGATCTTCGTCTTCACCATCAGGATTGGTGCGTCGGTGGCTGCCTACCCAAGGGCAGGAAGCCTCCCTCTGCACTCCTGTTGCTGTCTGAAGTCTCCACGCCATACAGCCTGTGTTGGGCCCCTACTCGCCGCTCACAGCCAGTGTTGCCTCCTCGCAGTTCCCGGGCATACAGCGCTCACAAAGC
>NW_026504911.1:0-17153 GCF_026875155.1 Cherax quadricarinatus
CCCTTTGAGACCGAGAACGGGTGCAGCATCTTGTGACTGAGACACGGGTGCAGCAATTGATGCCGAGACACAGGTGCAGCATTTTGATGCCCGGACACGGTGAGAAAATTGTGCCCGAGAACAGGTGCGCAATTGAGCCCGAGAACGGTGCACAATTGATGAGGAACAGGTCAACCCCTTGAGACCGAACACAGGGCGCATTTGATGATGAGACAAGGTGCCATTTGATGACCGAGACCGGTGCGCAATTTATGACCGAGACACAGGGGCAGTTTGAGATGAACACACGTCGCATTGAGACTGAGACACAGGTGCGATCTTGATGACTGAGACACGGTGCAGAAACTTGATGATGGACACGGTGCAGCATCTTGATGACTGAGAACAGGTGCAGCAACTTGAGACTGAGACACAGGTGCAGCTCTTGATGTGAGACCGGTGCGCTTTTGATGACTGGATTTGGTGCAGCAACTTGATGCCGAGACACAGGTGCAGCAACTTGATGATGGACACGGTGCAGCATTTGATGATGAGAACAGGTGCAGCATCTGATGACCGAGACCAGGTGCAGCAAATTGATGTGGACCGGGTGCACATCTTGTGATGGACCAGGTGCAGTTTTGATACCGGACAAGGTCGCAATTTGTGACTGAGACACAGGTGCAGCCCTTTGATGACCGGCCCGGGTGCGATCTTGTGACGAGACACGGTGCAAAACTTGATGCCCCGAACACAGGTGCGCATTTGATGACCGAGACACAGGTGCAGCAACTTGGACCGAGACAAGGTGCGCAACTTGATGACTGAGACACAGGTGCAGCAAGTTGACCCCCGGAAACGGGGTGCAGAAACTTGATGACCGGACACGGGTGCGCAATTGATGCCCGAGACACAGGGCAGCAACTTGATGACCGAGCCCAAGGTGCAGCATCTTATGACGAACACAGGTGCGCAAGTTGATGACCGGAAAACAGGCGCGGCAAATTGATGCCCCGGAGACACAGGTCACAACTTGATGCCCGAGACAAGTGAGCAGCTTATGACTGAGACACGGGTTTGACACCTTGATGAGGGAACACAGGTGCAGCATTGATGACCAACACGGGTTTGCAGCCTGTGCCGAGACACAGGTGCAGAAAAGTTGATGACCGAGAACGGGCGCAGCAATTGTGACCGGACACAGGTGCAGCACTTGATGCGAGAACGGGTGCGCAACTTGTGACCGAGACACAGGTGCACCCTTGAGACGGGGAAAAAGGTGCAAAACTTGATGACTGAACCCGGTGCGAAATTGATGAACGAGACACAGGTCCCCGCATCTTGATGACTAACACAGGGCAGCAACTTGTGATAGACACGGTGCAGCTCTTGATGACTGGACCGGGTGCAGCTCTTGATGACCGAGCCCAAAAGGTGCGCATCTTGATGACGGGCACACAGGTGCAGCATCTTGATGACCGGCACAGGTGGCATCTTGTGACTGCAACGGGTGCGATCGATGAGAGACACAGGTGCGCATTTGAGCCCGAGAACAGGTCAGCATTTTGATGATGGCACACAGGTGCACATTTTGGACCGAGACCGGTGAAAGCAATTGATGACTGAGCACGGGTGCAGCATCTGATGACGAGAAAAGGTGCAGAAAATTGAGCCCGAGAAAGGTGCAGAAACTTGATGATGGAAAGGTCCCCCAGAAAGGAAGGAACACAGTGCGCTTTGTGACCGAAAAGGGTTTGCACCCTTTGATGACTGGCACAAGGGCAATTTGAGACCGAGACACAGGTCGCAACTTGATGACGAGACACGGGTGCACATTTTTGTGATGAACACGGGTTGCGAAATTGATCCCGAGAACAGGTGCAGAAACTTGATGCCCGAGCAAGGTGAGCAACTTGATGATGAGCACAGGGCAGATCTTGATGCCGGCACAGGTGCAGCATTGATGACTGAGACACAGGTGCAGCATCTTGATGATGGACACAGGGCAGCTCTTGATGACCGGACACAGGTGCACAACTTGATGCTGAGACACGGTGCACATTTGATGAGGGAAAAAGGGTGCAGAAACTTGAGACTGAGAACAGGGCAATCTTGAGACGAGACACGGTGCAGCCCCTTTGAGCCCGGAACACGGGTGCAGACTTCTTAATTTATTGTTAAAATTCAGTCTTCTTCAGTCGATCAGGCGAACATAACACTGGGGTTTGCTTCAGCGGGCGACACCTTCCCCCAATAAAGGTCCTCAGTGTTGCACGTGAGTGTTGTAAAAATGTGTTTGTGTATTTTTTTTGTACGGTGCAACACTGCAAAGAAGGTTGCAAGGTTTAAGGAAATTCCGGGTTTGAACATTATACCCCTTTTAAAGGGGTCTGATCAGTGCCTCCTCATCAAGACTGTCTGGGCAGTGCCATCCTCATCAAGCTGTCTTGGTCAGTGCCCTCAAAACAACAGTTTGGTCAGTGCCCCTTAATCAAGATGTCTTGGCGTGCCACCTCATCAAGATGCCATGTCAGTGCATCCCCATCAAGACTGTCTTGGTCAGTGCCATCCTCATCAAAGACTGTCTTGGTCAGGCCCCTCCCAAAACAACACTGTCTGGGCATGCCATCCTAATCAAAAGGGCTTGGCCCCCGCCTCCTCTCAAGCTGCCAGATCATGCCACCTATCAAGACTTCTTTGGGCATGCCATCCCATCAAGAGTCTTTGGGCATGCCATCCTCATCAAACGTCTTGGGCAGTGCATCCTCGTCAAAACTGTTCTGGTCGGCCACCTCATCAAGACTGTCTTGGGCATGCCCCTCATCAAGAGCTTTGGGAGTGCCATCCTCATCAAGACTTTGGTCAGTGCCATCCTCATCAAAACTGTCTTGGGCGGCCATCCAATCAAGACGTTTGTTCGTGCCCCTAATCAAACTGTCTTGGGCAGTGCCATCCTCATAAATGTCTTTGGGCAGTCCCTCCCCATCAAACTGCCGATAGTGCCATCTATCAAGACTTCTTGGTCAGTGCCCCCCCTCGCAAATGTCTTGGTCAGTGCCCTCCTCATCAAGAGTCTTGGGCAGTGATCCTCTCAAGACTGTCTTGGTCGTGCCATCCCCATCAAGACGTCTTGGTCGGGGCCCTCCCCTCAAGACTGTCATGGTCAGTGCCTCCTCATCAAGACTGTTTGGTCAGTGCCCTCCTCATCAAAAGTCTTGGTCAGTGCCATCCCATCAAGACTGTCTTGGTCTGCCATCTCATCAAGATTTTTGGCAGTGCCCTCCTCATCAAAACTGTTGGGCAGTGCCATCCTCTCAAACTGTCTTGGCAGTGCATCCTCATCAAGAGTCTTGGTCAGTGTCATCTCATCAAGACTGTTTGGTCAGTGCCCTCCTCAAGACTGTCTTGGTCGTCCATCCTAAACGAGGGCTTTGGGCAGTGCTTTGTCAAGACTGTTTCGTCATGCCATCCCATAAGACGTCTTGGTCATGCCCTCCCCATCAAAACTTCTTGGTCAGTGTCATCCCATCAAGACTTTTGGAGTCTCCCCTCAAGATGTTTGGTCGTGCCCTCCCATCGAGACTGTTTGGTCAGTGCTATCCCCGCAAAATGTCTTCTCAGTGCCCCCTATCAAGATGTCTGGTCATGCCCCCTCATCAAGCTGTCTGGTCAGTGCCTCCATAAGACTGTTTGGTCGGCCCTCATCAAGATTTTGGTCATGCCCCCCTTTTCAGACTGTCTTGGTCAGTGCCCTCCCCATAAGATGCTTTGGGCAGGGCCCTCCTCATAAACTGTCTTGGTCATGCCCCCTCATCAAAACTGTCTTGGGCGTGCTATCCTCGCAAGACTGTCTTTGGAGTGCCATCCTCTCAAGATGTTTGGTCATGCTCCCCCATCAAGCTGTCTTTGGGCTGCCCTCCCCATCAAGATTTTTGGTCGTGCCATCCTCATCAAGACTGTCTTGGTCAGTGCCATCCTCATCAAGACTGTCTTGGTCAGTGCCATCCTCATCAAGACTGTCTTGGTCAGTGCCATCCTCATCAAGACTGTCTTGGTCAGTGCCATCCTCATCAAGACTGTCTTGGTCAGTGCACCCCATCAAGATGTTTGGTTTGCCATCCTCATCAAGACGTCTTGGTCAGGCCTCCTCTCAAGCGTCTGGCAGTCCTTCCCCATCAAGACTTCTTTGGGCATGCCATCCCATCAAAACTGTTTGGTCAGTGCCCTCCCCCTCAAGACGCTGGTCAGTGCCATCCCCAAAGCTTTGGCATGCCACCTCATCAAGCGTCTTGGGGATGCCACCTCGTCAAGACTGTCTTGGTCAGTGCTACCCATCAAGATGTCTTGGTCATGCCATCCTCACAAGTGTCTTGGTCGTGCCCTCCCCACAAGCTGTCTTGGTCATGCCCTCCCCACAAAACTGCTTGGTCAGTGCCCTCTCATCAAGATGCTTGGCGTGTCATCCTCATCAAGACTGTCTTGGTCGTGCCATCCTCATCAAGAGCTTGGGCAGTGCCCCTTTTATCAAGACGCTTGTTCAGTGCCATCCCCTCAAGACTGTCTTTTTCAGTGCCTCCTCATCAAGATGTCTTGGGCCCGTGCCTCTCTAAGAGTCTTTTTCAGGTTCCCTCCTCAAGACTGTCTTGGGCATGCCCTCCTCATCAAGACTGCTTGGTCGTGCCCTCCTCATCAAGACGCTTGGCAGTCCCCTCATCGCGTCTTTGGGCAGTGCCCTCCCATCAAAACTGTCTTGGTCAGTGCCCTCCCCATCAAACTGTTTGGTCGGCCATCCCCCATCAAAAACGTCTTGGGCAGGCCATCTCTCAAGACTGTCTTGGTCTGCCATCCCCTCAAGACTGTTTGGTCAGTTCCATCCTCATCAAGACTGTCTTGGTCAGTGCCATCCTCATCAAGACTGTCTTGGTCAGTGCCATCCCCATCAAGACTGTGTTGGTGGTGGTGTGTTAGACAGCTTCCTGGTGGTGGTGGTGTGTTAGACAGCTTCCTGGTGGTGGTGGTGGTGGTGGTGTGTTAGACAGCTTCCTGGTGGTGGTGGTGGTGTGTTAGACAGCTTCCTGGTGGTGGTGGTGTAGTGTTAGACTGCTTCCTGGTGGTGGTGGTGGTGTGTTAGATAGCTTCCTGGTGGTGGTGGTGGTGTGTTAGACAGCTTCCTGGTGGTGTGGGTTTGTGTTTTTTGACAGCTTTGGTTGGGGGGTGGGGGTTAGACAGCTTCCCGGTGGGGGGGTGGTGGTGTTAGACAGCTTCCTGGGGGTGGTGGTGGTGTGTTAGCAGCTTCCTGGGGGTGGGGGTGGGGGTGTTAGACAGCTTCCTGGTGGGGGTGGGGTAGTGTTAGACTGTTCCTGGTGGGGTGGTGGTGTGTTAGATAGCTTTGGTGGTGGGGGTGGTGTTTAGACAGCTTTTCCCGGGGTGGGGGTGTTTGTTAGACAGCTTCCCGGGGGTGGTGGTGGGGTGTTAGACAGCTTCCCGGTGGTGGGGTGGTGGTGGTTAGACATTCCTGGTGGTGGTGGTGGTGTGTTAACACTTCCCGTGGTGTGGTGTTTTGACAGCTTCCCCGGTGGTGGTGGTGGTGGTTAACAGCTTCCCGGTGGTGGGGTGTGTTAGACAGCTTTCCCGGGGGTGGTGGTGGTGGTTAGACACTTCCTGGGGTGGTGGTGTTGTTTGACATTTTCCGGGGGGTGGTGTGGTGGTGGGGTTAGACAGTTCCTGGTGGTGGTGGGGGTGGTTAGACACTTTCCCGGGGTGGTGGTGGTTTTTTTAGCAGCTTCCTTGTGGTGGGGGTGTGGGTTTTTTAGACGCTTCCCGGGGGTGGTGGTTGTTAACAGCTTCCTGGTGGTGGGGGTGGGTTTTAAAAGTTTCCCGGTGGGGTGGTGGGGTGGTGGTGGGGGTGGTGTGTTAGAGCTTTCCCTTGGTTTGGGGGTGGTGGTTTTGCGCTTTCCTGGTGGTGGTTGTGTTTAGACAGCTTTTCCCGGGGGTGGTGGTGGGGTGTTTAGAAGCTTCCTGGGGGTGGTGGTGTGTTAGACGCTTCCGGGGGTGGTGGTGGGGGGTGGTTAGACGCTTCCTGGGGGTGGTGGTGTGGTTAGACAGTTCCTTTGGGGGTGGTGGGGGTGGTGGTGTGTTAGAGCTTCCTGGGGGTGGTGGGGGTGTGTTAGACAGCTTCCCGGTGGTGGTGGGTTTGGGGTGTTAGACAGCTTCTGGTGGGGGTGGGGGGGTGTGTTAGACAGCTTCTGGTGGTGGTGGTTGTGTGTTAGACAGCTTCCTGGTGGTGGTGGTGGTGGTGTGTTAGACAGCTTCCTGGTGGTGGTGGTGGTGGTGTGTTAGACAGCTTCCTGGTGGTGGTGGTTGTGTGTTAGACAGCTTACTGGTGGTGGTGGTGGTGGTGTGTTAGACAGCTTCCTGGTGGTGGTGGTTGTGTGTTAGACAGCCAGTGTACATAAACAAAATTCTTCAGGTCAGAATTGCAATAATAGTCCCAAGTTTTGACAATTTTAGATAGCTTGATGGTAAATATTATTTAAGAAATATCTGGGATGTAACCTTATCAGACTGGAAGTTTCTTGTTGAACACCTTGTTATAACAAACTCCTAATTGTCAGATAACAAGAAACAAAATTCTAAGAAGAGATTCTCAGGCGAAACAGACAGTGGCACATGTGACATAAAAATCTTGTCAAGACTGATGTTTATGTTTGTCATTGTTACCTTATTGTAAACACACCCTCCATCATATCCCCCTATCCATCATTCTACATACATATAACATATTCATAACATAACATCAATCACCATATCCATCATTTCTCCTACATATAACATATTCTACAAATACCATCATATCCCCCTATCCCTCATTCTACATACATATAAAACATATTCATACACAATCCCCCAACTCAAAAAAAAACCCACCCAACAACCACCCCCCTGCTGTGCAACAGTGAAAGCTGGAGTCAGTCTGTGTTCTGTGGCTGTATCTTGTAATGATGTGCAACAGTGAAAGCTGGAGTCAGTCTGTGTTCTGTGGCTGTATCTTGTAATGATGTGCAACAGTGAAAGCTGGAGTCAGTCTGTGTTCTGTGGATGTATCTTGTTAATGGGGATGTGCAACAGAGAAAGCTGGTGTCAGGTCTGTGTTCTGGTTTGTATCTTGTATTTAATCTGGAAATCTGTGTAGGAAATGTAACGTAGATGTGTCTTAGGTTGTTGTAGAGGAAGTACTGCGTTTAAAATGTATTTAGTTAGCAAAGTTTAGGGAAGGGTAAAAAAAAGATTGAAAGCGTTTTAATTACTTAACAGTTTATTTTATTTATGTAAAACGGTAAACCGTTTTATTTGCATGTGTATGTACGATACTGAGGAGTATTTTGCGTTCTTCCACTCACGGTTGTAGAGGCACAAGAGTGGAAGCTTAGTGGCATCCCCCCCCACACACACACACACACACACACACACATATGTGAGTTATTATATATTTTTTTATTAGTTTTGATTTATATAGGATGTTATATTTTTTATTTAGTGTTATTATTATGTGTGGGTGTACTTGATTTTATATATGTATTATTGATTTTTAGTTTTATGATATATATATAGTATATATAATATATAGATATATATATATATTTATATATAGTATAATTGTTTTTAGATTTTATTTATATATATGTGTGTAGTTAATATATTTTTATATAGTTTATTTTATAATATATTTTTATATTTATATATATGATTTATATTTTAGAGTATATTTATATTTTTAGGTATATAATTATGATATATTATATATATATTTTAGATATATATGTATATATTTATATATATTATATATATATAATATATATAATATATATATATATAATATTTTATATATATATTTATTATATATATATATAAATATATATATATATATATATACTATATAGATTTATAAATATATATATAGTTTATATTATTTATATATATTATTATATATGTATATTTATTTTTATATTATTAATATTTATATTTATATATATTATTATATATATTTATTTATAAATATTATATATATTTATGTATTTATAATATTTATATTATATTATTTATATATATATATATATTTATATATTTATATATATATATTTATATATATATTTATATATATATATTATATATAAATTTTATATATATTATATATATATATATTTATATATATATATATATAATTTATATATAAATATATTTATACTATGTGTCTTGTGCAGCAGAAATGCACATAATCAGCTGCAAATCGCATTTACTGTCAAGAGGGAAAACATTTATGGAGTGATTCAGGGAAACCGGTTAGTCGGACTTGACTCCTGGAGGTGGAAAATTACAGTTACCTCCCTCTAATTTAAGAGTGGAGATATGTTACAGTTTTTAACTGTGTTTCAAGCACAAAAGACAGTGACGGGTAATGATGAAAGTGTTTCTTCTTTTTAGGGTCACTCTGCGTCGGTGGAAAGGGGCCGATGTGGTAATAAAAAAAGGGGGTGGGGGTAGTACGTGACAGAATGCACCGTGCACCTACTCTACTTCATCTTCATTGTTTTCTTCCCCAAAACTATGAGTAATGTCAGGTTAAATTGTGACATGTCCAGGCCCCCAAAGATAAAATTGGTTTGTCAACAAGCTTATAAATACTCAAAATTTTATTACGAATGGATCCAGTTTCTAAAGTCTGGACTTGTGTCCAAATTGCATTCGGTAACATTGTATTCCTTTAAGCGGGGTTCTGTTATATATATATAGGTTTCGGTTTTTTATATTACTTACTATATATATATATATATTTATATATATATATATATAGAATTATAATATATATATATATATATATATATTTTTTTTTTTTTTTTTTTTATTATCACACCGGCCGATTCCCACCAAGGCAGGGTGGTGCCCGAAAGAAAAAAAAAAAGAAAATCTTTCACCATCATTCACTCCATACTGTCTTGCCAGAAGGGTGCTTTTACACTACAGTTTTTAAACGCAATCATTAACACCCCTCCTTCAGAGTGCAGGACTGTTACTTCCCATTCTACCAGGACTCAAGTCGGCCTGCCGGTTTCCCTGATCCCTTCATAAATGTTACTTTGATCACAATTCCAACAGCACGTCAAGTAATAAAAACCATTTGTCTCCATTCACTCCTATCAAAACGCTCACGCATGCCTGCTGGAAGTCAAGCCACTCGCACACAAACCTCCTTTACCCCTCTCTCCAACCCTTCCTAGGCGACCTCCACCCGCCTTCCTTTCCACTACCAGGACTGATACACTCTTGAAGTCATTCTGTTCGCTCCATTCTCTCTACATGTCCGAACCACCTCAACAACCCTTCGCTCAGCCCTCTGGAAAACAGTTTTGGTAACCCGCACCTCCTCCTAACTTCCAAACTACGAATTCTATGGCATTATTTTCACACCACACATTTGCCCTCAGACATGACATCTCCACTGCCTCCATCCTTCTCCTCGCTGCATAAACATTTCATCACCCACGCTTCACTCCCATATAAGGCGTTGGTTAAAACTATACTCTCATACATTCCCTCTTTGCCATCCAAGACAACAAAGTTCTTTGTTTCCACAGACTCCTAAGTGCACCAACTCACTCTTTTTCCCTCATCAATTCTATGATTCACCTCATTCTTTCATAGACCCATCCGCTGGACACGTCCACTCCCATATTATCTGAATACGTTCACCTTCCTCCATACTCTCTTCCCTCCAATCTGATATTAAATCTTTCATCACCTATCTTTTTTGTTATCTCATAACCTTACTCTTTCCTGTATTCACCTTTAATTATCTTCTTTTGCACACCCTACCAAATTCATCCAACCAATCTCTGCAACTTTCTTCAGAATCTCCCAGAAGCACCAGTGTCATCAAGCAAAAGAGCAGCTGTGACAATCCCACTTTGTGTGTGTTCGTTTATCTTTTAACTCACGCCTCTTGCCAAAACCCTCGCATTTACTTCTCTTACAACCCCATTATAAATTATTAAACAACCACGGTGACTCAACACATCCTTGGGTCTAAGGCCTACTTTTACTGGAAAAAATTTCCCTCTTTCCTACATACTCTAACTTGAGCCTACTATTCCTCGTAAAAAACTCTTCACTGCTTTCAGTAAACCTACCTCCTACACCATACACTTGCAACATCTGCACATTGCCCCCCTACCACCCTGTCATACGCCTTTTCCAAATCCATAAATGCCACAAAACTCTTTAGCCTTACTAAATACTGTTCACTTATTGTTTCACTGTAAACACCTGGTCACACACCCCACCTTTCCTAAAGGCCTCCTTGTTCATCTGCTATCCTATTCTCCGTCTTACTCTTAATTCTTTCAATTATAACTCTACCATACATTTAACCAGGTACACTCAACAGGACTTATCCCCCTATAAACCCCCCAATCTTGCACTTCTTTTATCCCCTTTGCCTTTATACAAAGGACTATGCATGCTCTCTGCCAATCCCTAGGTACCTTTACCCTCTTCCATACAGTTATTAATAACTGCACCAACCACTCCAAAACTATATCCCCACCTGCTTTTAACATTTCTTTCTTTATCCCATCAATCCGGCTGCCTTACCCCTTTCATTTTACCTACTGCCTCACGCAAAACTTCCCCACACTCACAACTGCTCTTCCTCACTCCTAAAGAAGATGTTATTCCTCCTTGCCATATACAAGAAATCACAGCTTCCTGATCTTCATCAACATTTAACAATTCTCAAAATATTCCTTCCACTCTTCCCAATACCTCTAACTCTCCATATAATAAACTCTCCTCTCCTTTTTTTTAACTGACATATCCATTTGTTCTCTAGGCTTTCTTAACTTGTTAATCTCACTCCAAAACTTTTTCTTATTTTCAACAAAATTTGTTGATTAACATCTCACCCACTATTCTCATTTGCTCTCTTTTTACATTGCTTCACCACTCTTTAACTTCTCTCTTTTTCTCCATATACTCTTCCCTCCTTGCATCACTTCTACTTTGTAAAAAAAAACTTCTCATATGCTAACTTTTTCTCCCATTATACTCTCTTTACATCATCCATTCCACCAAATTCGCTCCTTTTCCCTCCTGCCACCACTTTCCTGCTAACCACAAAAACTTCTGCTGAAACACTCTAAACTACATTTTTAAAACCGACCCCATACTCTTCGACACCAATGCCATGCTCTCATAGCCCATCTATCCTCCAAAAGCTGTTTATATCTTACCCTACTGCCTACTCTTTTAGTTTATAAACCTTCACCTCTCTTTCCCTGAGCTTCTATTGTTCCTTGTATCCCCATCTACCTTTTACTTCAGTATAGCTAAACTAGAAAAGTGATCTGATATTCTGTGGCTCTATAAACATGTACTCCTGAAGTCTACTCAAAGTCTTTTATTCTACCAATACATATTCCACAAAACTACTGTCATTTCGCCATACATCATATCGTGTTACTTATTTATCTCTTTTCTTAAAATATGTAATACCTATTCCTAAACCCCTTTTTCTATATAAAGTTCAATCAAAGGGGCTCCATTATCATTTAACACTGGCACCCCAAACTTACCTACCACCCCTCTCTAAAGTTTCTACTACTTTAGCATTCAAGTCCCCTACCACCAATTACTCTCTCCACTTGGTTCAAAGGCTCCTATACATTCACTTTAACATCTCCCAAATTCTCTCTCTCTCCTCTGCATTCCTTCTTCTCCAGGTGGCATACACGCTTATTATGACCCACTTCTCGCATCAACCTTTACTTTAATCCACATAATTCTTTGAATTTACACATTCATATTCTCTTTTCTCCTTTCCATCAACTGATCATTTAACATTACTGCTACCCCTTCCTTTGACTCTAACTCTCTCAGATACTCCAGATTTAATCCCATTTATTCCCCCACTGAAACTCCTCCTACCCCCTTCAGCTTTGTTTCGCTTAAGGGCCAGGACATCCAACTTCTTTTCATTCATAACATCAGCAATCATCTGTTTCTTGTCATCTGCATACATCCACGCACATTGAAGCAACCCAGTTTTATAAAGTTTTTCTTTTCTCTTTTTTAGTAATTGTATACAGGAGAAGGGGTTATAGCACATTGCTCCGGCATTTTAGCGCCTCATACGACAAGCATGGCTTACGGAGGAAAGATTCTTTTCCACTTCCCCATGGACAATAGAAGAAATAAAAAAGAACAAGAGCTATTTAGAAAAAGGAGAAAAACCTAGATGTATGTATATATATATATGCATGTGCGTGTCTGTGAAGTGTGACCAAAGTGTAAGTAGGAGTAGCAAGATATCCCTGTTATCTTAGCGTGTTTATGAGACAGAAAAGAAACCAGCAATCCTACCATCATGCAAAACAGTTACAGGTTTTTGTTTCACAGTCATCTGGCAGGACGGTAGTACTTCCCTGGGTGGTTGCTGTCTACCAACCTACTATATATATATATATATAATATATATATATATATATATATATATATATATATTATATATATATATATATAATATATATAATAATTATATATATATATATATATATAATATATATATAAATAATTCTTAAGCAATTTTTTAATGACAGATTTTTAAATATGAAACTGATTGTTAATTTATTTGAGAATTTCAAGGGTTTACAAGACGCATTCACGTGCGCACGTATTTGCGCACGCATGCACGCACGCATGCACGCATCCAGTATTTCCCACACTGCGTTAGAGTAGCATCATTTAATCCATACTCATTTATTTTTACGATTATTGCTAATTGAGTTGGAAGGTTGTATTGATCTGGGCAGTTGTGAGAGGCACTAAGTTTTTGTTCCATAATAAATTACTATTATTTCTTCAGACTGTTGAACGTGGAGAGTTGCTGTTACGTCTGACTCACGCGGCCGTAACACGACTGTCAACAAGCCACAGACCGGGTGGGACTTGAACCCATGATCGGACAGTCTTGAAACTCACAGGCCAGTGTTATCACCAGTGAGGCCCATAATAACTTACCTGTGGTATATAGAAATATTCCTAGTTGGATGAATTCTTTTAGAGCCAGGTGGTCCAGTAGTTAGCACACCGGCCTGCCAGTTTCAGGACTCGCCTGCCATGGGTTCGATTCTCACCCGCTCTATGATTTAATTGCTGTCATTTCTTAGACTTAGCAGGCGGAGACTTTCCTTAGACGTAAAGTCAGAGGGACGTAAATATTGTGGCCATCTATAAGATAAGTTGTGATTGTATACAACTGTAGTCATGGTTTGCATCGTGCAGATTTTCTGTACGATTATTACACAAGATAACCGAACCAGGAAATTTTAATTGAAGTATCACAGTGTAGAATTACATTTGAATTTTCCTAATTCGTACAACTGTTTATTGTTTTTAGGTTGAATATTTAATCAAATTGTTTGTGTGTTTGGTTACGTCTGATGTTTAATTTGCCGTGGAGAATCGTAAAACTGTGTAATTGAATGCCATTTCAGAGCTGACACTGATACAAATTCATGTTTATACTGGGACATACATACAAGTGTAATCAGCCACAGGTATAGGTATTAATCAGCCCACATTAATTCTCGCTGGTGTATACCATACATACGTATGTATGTATGTTGGATTGCCACAGTGGAAAATACTGACGCTGTGTTCTGAGTGGTGTGTATCCTGCCTGGATTAAACTATTGAAAAATAAATTGTGTACATCTATTATATACTTATTAGTGGGGGAACAGAACCATATATTATTTATATCAGACTCTCCTTATTGTGGCTCCACCTAGACCCACTGTGTGTGTGTGTGTGTGTGTGTGTGTGTGTGTGTGTGTGTGTGTGTGTGTGTGTGTGTGTGTGTGTGTGTGTGTGTGTGTGTGTGTGCGTACCTACGTACATACTGTACACTTTAAAGAAATTCTTATGTTAACTATTAAAATGCTAGATGTTAGCACTAAGATAGTGTGTGGTTAAGCCTACAACACAGTACAGCTATAACATAGCAAACTATTGAATATATTCCAGGAATTTTAGAAGTATTCACATATTTACTAATAAATGTATTTTTTTCTTCTCAACAGGTAAGTGTGTGTTGAAGAGGCGTGTGTAATATATTGAACAGTGCCTCCAGCAGTGCTTCGAGTAGTTCCTCGAGCAGTGCCTCAAGCAGTGCTTAGAGCAGTGGGCAGTGCCTTGAGCAGTCTCTTTGAGCAGTAACTCAAGGACTCTGGTAGAGTGCATAGAGCAGGAGAGCCCACCCAGGTAAGTCTTGGTCGTTCATTCTTCAGGTCACACTTAGCAACTTCAGGTGTTGCTGTGGAGGTCTAGCGCTGCCCTCCTGCACCACCAGGGTTCTGTATTACGTAGTATTCATTCAGGTGTATGAATGATTCCTTGTAAGGATTATTCATCCCTCTTGTATAATAATGTTCCCTTTATAAAAGTGATTGATGTTGCTCGTGTATAACTTGGTCAATGTGTAAGTTTGACATCTTCATTTATTCATAATTCTGCATCGATTTGCAATTTTGGGGACCCCAGTGTGTTTGTAACATGTATGTACTCTGCAACACGAGGGCTCGTATGTTTGTATGGTTTATCCACTCTGCAACACGAGGGCTCGTATGTTTGTATGGTTTATCCACTCTGCAACACGAGGGCTCGTATGTTTGTATGGTTTATCCACTCTGCAACACGAGGGCTCGTATGTTTGTATGGTTTATCCACTCTGCAACACGAGGGCTCGTATGTTTGTATGGTTTATCAACTCTTAAACACGAGGGCTCGTATGTTTGTATGGTTTATCCACTCTGCAACACGAGGGCTTGTATGTTTGTATGGTTTATCCACTCTGCAACACTAGGGCTTGTATGTTTGTATGGTTTATCCACACTGCAACACGAGGGCTCGTATGTTTGTATGGTTTATCCACTCTGCAACACGAGGGCTTGTATGTTTGTATGGTTTATCCACTCTGCAACACTAGGGCTTGTATGTTTGTATGGTTTATCCACACTGCAACACGAGGGCTCGTATGTTTGTATGGTTTATTCCACTCTGCAACACGAGGGCTTGTATGTTTGTATGGTTTATCCACTCTGCAACACTAGGGCTTGTATGTTTGTATGGTTTATCCACACTGCAACACGAGGGCTCGTATGTTTGTATGGTTTATCCACTCTGCAACACGAGGGCTAGTATGTTTGTATGGTATATCCACTCTGCAACACGAGGGCTCGTATGTTTGTATGGTTCATCCACTCTGCAACACTAGGGCTTGTATGTTTGTATGGTTTATCCACTCTGCAACACGAGGGCTCGTATGTTTGTATGGTTTATCCACTCTGCAACACGAGGGCTCGTATGTTGTATGTTCATCCACTCTGCAACACGAGGGCTCGTATGTTTGTATGGTTTATCCACTCTGCAACACTAGGGCTTGTATGTTTGTATGGTTTATCCACTCTGCAACACGAGGGCTCGTATGTTTGTATGGTATATCCACTCTGCAACACGAGGGCTCGTATGTTTGTATGGTTCATCCACTCTGCAACACTAGGGCTTGTATGTTTGTTGTATGGTTTATCCACTCTGCAACACGAGGGCTCGTATGTTTGTATGGTTCATCCACTCTGCAACACGAGGGCTCGTATGTTTGTATGGTCATCCACTCTGCAACCACTAGGGCTTGTATGTTTGTATGGTTTATCCACTCTGCAACACGAGGGCTCGTATGTTTGTATGGTTCATCCACTCTGCAACACGAGGGCTCGTATGTTTGTATGGTTTATCCACTCTGCAACACTAGGGCTTGTATGTTTGTATGGTTTATCCACTCTGCAACACGAGGGCTCGTATGTTTGTATGGTTTATCCACTCTGCAACACTAGGGCTTGTATGTTTGTATGGTTTATCCACTCTGCAACACGAGGGCTCGTATGTTTGTATGGTTCATCCACTCTGCAACACTAGGGCTTGTATGTTTGTATGGTTTATCCACTCTGCAACACGAGGGCTCGTATGTTTGTATGGCTTATCCACTCTGCAACACTAGGGCTTGTATGTTTGTATGGTTTATCCACTCTGCAACACGAGGGCTCGTATGTTTGTATGGCTTATCCACTCTGCAACACGGGGGCTCGTATGTTTGTATGGTTCATCCACTCTGCAACACTAGGGCTTGTATGTTGTATGGTTTATCCACTCTGCAACACGAGGGCTCGTATGTTTGTATGGTTTATCCACTCTGCAACACTAGGGCTTGTATGTTTGTATGGTTTATCCACTCTGCAACACGAGGGCTCGTATGTTTGTATGGCTTATCCACTCTGCAACACTAGGGCTTGTATGTTTGTATGGTTTATCCACTCTGCAACACGAGGGCTCGTATGTTTGTATGGTTTATCCACTCTGCAACACTAGGGCTTGTATGTTTGTATGGTTTATCCACTCTGCAACACGAGGGCTCGTATGTTTGTATGGTTTATCCACTCTGCAACACTAGGGCTTGTATGTTTGTATGGTTTATCCACTCTGCAACACGAGGGCTCGTATGTTTGTATGGTTTATCCACTCTGCAAACACTAGGGCTTGTATGTTTGTATGGTTTATCCACTCTGCAACACGAGGGCTCGTATGTTTGTATGGTTCATCCACTCTGCAACACTAGGGCTTGTATGTTTGTATGGCTTATCCACTCTGCAACACGGGGGCTCGTATGTTTGTATGGTTCATCCACTCAACAACAACAGCGATGATCATGTGTGTTTAGGTGCTGGAACAAGAACAGTTCTCAGTGTGATCAGCAATTTCTTACAATCTGTCTCGCGCTCTGACTCATTATTGATATGTCGTCTTTCTTGTTCAGTCTTTATTGATATGTCGTCTTTCTTGTTCACTCTTTATTGATATGTCGTCTCGTGATTATTCTGGGTTATAATATTCCTTTACTAGTCGCTTTTGTTTGGAAAATTTTATATTCCCTTTCTTCTCATTAATTCATTTATGCGGTGTTATAAGGTGATTTGTTTTTCAGTTGTCTAATCGGTTTTGTCTTGAGCTTCGGTCGTTTTTGTTTTGCTGGTGTAATTTCCAATCAGTATGCAAATTTGAAGAAAACT
>NW_026504912.1:0-12500 GCF_026875155.1 Cherax quadricarinatus
TTTTCCCTTTCCCCAACCCGTTACTCCTTTTTCCTCTAATTTTTTTGGCTTTCCTATTCACCAATAACTCATTCTGCCTATAACTGGTTTTCCTTAAAACTCCCCTATCGCTAAACTTAGAATACATTGATTTCCACAGAAACCATACAACAACTATTTCAGTTTAAAGACCAAACAGCTCCCTCTACTTGCGGGCCATGCCCCACCCCAAACCCTAGATAAGTGAACCCCACCCTGCATACATGCATTTATCCATAGAAGAGGTCCCATTTTCTATAATGTTACTGAATTTTCCTATAGTGTTTGTCCAGCCACATTGCCAAATTTCCCTGGACAACCATTGATTTCCAAACTCCTCTCCGGGCAAAATCCATATATCACGGGTTTCCCCCTTTTTTTTTTCTATACTTGCAAATCGGTTTTTTTCACTCCTACGTCGCCAACATCGTTGCATCCTGCACTGAGGCAATTTTGGGGATTGTTTCCCATTACCTTCATGATGCGCCCAGACGCTAACAAACCCCCATCCCCCAGCCCCAGGAAAACGTCCCCTTGCCTCCTTTTCCTGTCCCTAGGACAAATGCCCTATCCCCACAAATTTCACTTTACTGCCCCCAAAACAATAACAATGTTTTTTACCTTCCTGGTGAAGTTTGTAGTACTTTTTCATGGTATTCGTTGGGGTTTCAAGGGATTCGACTAAACCTCTTCGCCAATGATTTTTTGGTACTCATTCACTTTCCAGTAGACAACACACATTCGTCGGTAGCACCGAAAAGGGGTTGGAAGTCCCACAAAGTCTTCCGATCTTCGTTTTTTTTCTGCCACTCCTACAGTTTTCTTGATTTTAAACTTCGTTCCATTTTGGGTGGCCTTGCCCGGGTTTTTCCCTCTTAACCTGAGGACTCACAACAGGAGGGTTTTCTTCCCCTCCTCTTGTTTTTTCCCCTGTCAAACGCCGTATCTCAAGCTTAGGGATCCCTAACTCCTCTTTAACTGCTATAATTGCTCAGAGAGGAAAATTGTCAATTCTGGAGAACACAGTAGTATGTATAAGTTCGCCAAACACTATCCTGGTAGGGTCTCAAACTTACATGACTCATCTCTGGCTTTTCCCCAGGGAGAAAGGTTTCTACAAAGAGCGATTACTGCTCAAGCACTCTTTGATCAGTTCATCTGGCATCTCATAACGACAACTGCGTATGTATCCTAACTGTGGGCACTAGCAGGAGGGGGATATGTCGTTACACGGCAAAAGCTTGTCGGTTCGTGACTCCATGATACATTAATGGGGGCCGATATCTCTGGTCCCTTTGGAGGGGGGTAAATCAGTTCCCGCAGAGTATCTAAGTTACTACGCACTCCAGAAGATAGTTGTTTAAAAGGCGCGGACAAAATACTGGCAGTATGGCACATCTCCCCCAACCTTGTCTTTTGGGAAACCCCCCAAACGAAGTCCTCCATCGTGTTCATGAGCATCGGGCCCCCTTCTTTTCACAGAACCGTGCCTATCTAGTGATAAAGTAGAGTACTCCATTAAATGAGTGTGTGAACTGTCTATAGCAATCCAATGTGGGGGAATGTACCTCTGAGGCTAGGTATAGGTCACCACTGAGAGCTAAGTACAGGTCACCACTGTCTAAGTACAGGTCCCCCACATAGCTAAGTACAGGTCACCACTGAGGCTAAGTACAGGTCACCACTGAGCTAAGTACAGGTCACCATTGCGCTAAGTACAGATCACCACTGAGCTAAGCACAGGTCACCACTAAGAAAAAAGTCACCACTGAGCTAAGTACAGGACACACTGAGCTAAGTAAAAGGGTCACCATGAGCTAAGTACAGGTCCCCCACTGAACAGGAGGAGTTTCAAGTAATCAGTCACTCAGCCTTGATTCGATAGGTCGGTCCATCAATCTTGAAAAGATTGTAGATGAATGGCGCGTTGATAAATAGACACATATGCAACTCTTGTGTATCTTATTGAGGAAACGTTTTGCCACACTGTGGTTTCATCAGTCCATACAAAGAACCATAATTAAGAACAGGAGGAGAATGAGGTAATCAGTCCCTCAACTTTGAGTCGATGTGGTGAGTCCATCAAACTTGAATAGAATAGAGCATATGAACGATCGAACCCAAAAAGTTCAGGTAAGATCCCAAATTGGATGAGCGGGGAAGACGGACAGACGAGGAATATCTCTGGAGAGGAGTGTTCTTAGTCGTAGAAATAGAGCCAGAGCTTAACCCAGCAGCTAAGACGATCGTGGGACGGACATTGATAACAGAAATTCAGGCTCTTCTTTTGGGACTCGTGTGGGGTATGAAGGCAGGACAGGCGAAGATTTTTTGCTAGAGAGGAGTGTAAACTGAGCAATGCCTTAACCCAGAAGCTAAGGTGAATCTGTCTGAGAATGAAATAGCACAAGGTACCTGTCAGAGAATCCGGGATTATTTGTAAATAGGGTTAGGAGCAGGATCATACAAGGAGTAGAAAAGGTTGTGTTGGTTTGTGGGTCTGTGAATGTCTTCGTCAAGGGGGAGAGGTCCAGTAGCCCTGTGTCCAAGTTTGTCTATCTGTCTGCCACTGAGGGTTTTCCAGTACAGATTCGGGGCAGGGATGTCTATTTGGGCATGGAGAGACTCCTATCATCTGACATCAAGTACCCAGCGCAGCGCCTTGTTCTGGCACGCTGCAGTTTAAGCATGTTTGTTTTTGCTGAAAGAGAGAGGCTAGAGGAAAATAAGTTATCAGAGGACGTAGTAGGGATTTGAAGAGGTGTAGTATTGGTGCGCTGGGAGGCATGTTGCAGCTTGTAGAGGCCCGCAAGGGCCTTACTATCTCTTACATCCCTTGAGTGAATGTTTTTCGTGTAGGCGAAGAAGGTAGTCAAGATTAACGCCAAGGACAGTGACAGATTGTGTGATGGGGATGTAAGTGTGGGTGTTAGCAGTTCTGAGCTCGTCAGGTAATGGAGGATCACGTTTCCTATAGTTAAAAAAAAGTAATGTTGAGAATGATTTAAATGGCATCCTGTTGGATCTGTGGAGTTCTGAAGCCAAATTGACCATCCGAAAGTAGAGAGTTGTGTTCCAGGTATCTGCGAAGGCGATGATTGATGAGTTTTTCAAAGAGTTTTCATAAAGTTTCGAGGAGGCTGATAGGGCGATAGTTTTATAGGTCAGAGTAGTCTTTATTGGGTTAGGAAGTAGAATAGCATAGCAGTTTTTAAGAGGGAAGGGAAGTATCCAGAGGCAATGGAGGCATTGAGGAGGTTTGTGTAGGGAGTAATGATAGACTCAGGAAGGTGTTTCAGGACAATATGGTTTTTGGCCAGAGGCCCAGGGGCCTTTGGGGGGAAAGTGTCTGAGGAGAGCTTTAATGTCTGTGTTTATGAAAGGAGTGTTTAAGTTCTTGGAGGAGGTAAGAGAGTCCAGATGGATGTGACTGTAGTGGTGTTGTTTCGTGAGCGAGTGAAGTGTTCCAGTGTTCTATTTCTGATGTGTTGGATACGTTAGGGTGGGGTGGTGAGGGTGGAAGAAGTTCTCCCAGAATGGGGTTTGAAGATATTAGTAGCAGCCTGCGGGGCTGAGATGTGTGTGTTGTTGTGGGTGATGTGTTTGAATTTGTTGGTGGAGTGGTGCCTCTGATTTTTTTGATGAAGTCCGAAAAGGCTTTGGTGTTTTTGATACCTGTTTTCTGCTTGTAGTATGAGCTCTGACAAGTGATTGTTGTGGTCTGGTCTAGACTGTGTAAATTTGTTTCTGAGGTAAGTGAGATCTAATCAGACTTGAAAAAAATTTTGTGTGTTTGTAGAGAAGGGGTTGTGGTAAGATAGCTAGTTTTCTTTTCTGTTTGGGGGTTTGATGGAAAAACGAGGGGTTGGGGGTTTTCTTTGGATTGGGGTGTTGGCTGCTTGTGTAAGGGTTTTACTGAATTGAGAGCAAGTTGAGTGTAAATGTAGAATGGTTTGTTGTTGTAGTCATATTTGAAGTTATTTTTATCTAGTGAAAATTAAAGGGCATCCCGGTCTCTTTCTTGTGGGAAAAGGGAATTTGGGGCCCGGGGAAAGAGGTAGGGTTGGAGGAGATGTGTAAGATGACGGGAATGTGATAAACCCTGAAATAAGGCCGGGTGATAGTAATTTTTGAAAGAGAAAACTGGTCGGTTTCCCAAATGATGAAAGTTCCCTTGGTCGTGTGGTTGTAGAAGGTGTTGAAGTTGGGGAGGTAAACTAGGTTTTTGGGGTTCATAAAGTTGAGTAATTGGTGACCAAGTTGGTTGTTGCTGTGTGGAAAGGCGGTGTGTTGGCTGATGGGGGGGTTATTGGAGGTTTGGAATGTAGGGGAAAGGTGGAAAGAATAGAATGACTTCGAGAGTCATAGATCTGTAGTGGGGGGGAAGACAGGGAGGGGTCAGCCTAGGAAAGGTTGGGGGAGGGAGTAAAAAGACAAAGGCTTTTTGGGTTGAGTCTGTTGGAGTGTAAGAAGAAACATTTTATTAAGGGATTCGGGAAAATTTGGCAGACCCGACTTGATTCCGAGATGGGGAAAAAACAGTGTCTGCATCTGAAGGAGGATGTTAATGTTGCAGTTTTATAACGTGTGTAAAAGCACCCCTGGGAAGACCCGTATGGAGTGATGGCCGTGTTAATTAAAAAAATAAATTTTAAAAACAATTCAAAAATAGTTTTAAATTTTACAATGGTTTACTTTTTCTAAAGTGAGCAAACCGTCGAGATGCAGGACTTTTGGCGGGCTTATTTCCCGGGTTGATCGATCAAAAGCCAATTGACAGGACTTCATTTTTCGCTTCTCTTATCCATCTGCGTCAAAAAAAACCCCAAATTTACAGTACATTTTCTATGAGAAATTTCATTTACTATTTCTACTATAACGTCATAAATGTTTATTTATCACAAATCCTTTTTACCCTGGCTCATATTTTACATAATAACCAATAATAATTTTTAAAATTTATCTACCCTTTCGAAAGGAAAATCCCTTTCATTTTACGTAATATGAAACTCGCTTAAGAGTTATTTAATTAGTAGACATGGCTATTCCGCACCTTCATTAAGTAGGCCTATAACAAACATTATAAATCTTTGATTTTTCTGAGGTGAGGCGTGTTACATGTACAAATTACTTTGGCATTTTTTGGTCGGCATCAAACACTTCCTTATAATGAACCAAGTTGGAAGTCCGCAAAGCCCCTCAAATGTTCAGTTTTTGGCTACCATTAGTAACAGCAACCAATCAGGTTGAGGGGTTTGACCCAGGTGACCTGACATTTTCAACCTTACCCTCTGGTCTGTCAGACAGTCTTCTCACTAACTCATTCAGTGAGAAACTCACTTTGCTTCTCTCTCTCAGCAAGGGTTTTTTTAAATAGTGCAAAATCAGATTATGGAGCATATAGGAAAGCACTGGTTTGGTATTAGAGTTGTGGGTATGAGGGAACAAAACTCCCCCGAGTTACCGTCATGAAGCTAGACGTGTAGTTTTAAAAATAGGTTAGATAAATACATGAGTCGTGTGAAATTGTGCGATTGGACCTGACTAGCTTGTGCTACTAGATCCCCTGATGCCTTGCTGCCCATGTAATAGCTTTTATAACCTGTTACTCATTGTGAAGTGACTGTTCTACAATTATTGTATTATTACTACTGCAACTACTGCTTAGTAAGTAGTATTACTTACTCACTCTAAGCCTATATATGCTCTCATTGTCCAGGTATTGTTTGATAACGGCTTAATAAGCTTATGTGAGCGAAACGTTGCCACAGTTTAAAATGTCACATTAGCTGCATTGAGTCCTTTTACTTTACAACGTTCTTTGTCTCCAAGATACTTCAATTGCACTTCTCACCTTTTTTGTTCAGCAGTTCCATGGTTAACCTCCATCCTTCATAAACCCATCTTGCAGGACAAGTCAACTCCAAAATATCTGAGAACATTCATTCTTTCATACTCCCTGTGGAAATTTATTTTGGTCCCTAAAGTTCCACAGGACCGATCCGACATGGCCGTGATGGAACGGCTGAGCTGTGTGGCCCTTATAACTCACCCAATACAAAAAGCGTTCTCCCCGAACTAAACACATTTCGCTCCCCGGGTGTTGGCGATTGATGGCAGGGAACTTATTTATTTATAGATTTAACTCCTTCAGGGAAGAGTAAGGTAGTTTTACTGATAGGTATATTAAGGGTGATTCGGTTCACGCGCGCGGATGGGATTGCAAAAAAAATCGAAAAAATATGAAAATGGAGTTATTGTTACCAAAAAAGTAGCTGAACTTTCTGGCCTACACTCTGGTATAATTATTATCCTTGTACGAGTTTCTAAAAGGGAATTACAGCATTTATAACAGGCATATGGAGAAGCAGCTGACGCGACATAGTGCGCACGAAGCGGTTTGGACTCAGTTTGTTGACGTTTTTGTTTACGTTTTTCCCCGTGTTATTTATCGTTTTCTTATTCTTTATGTCTAATATAATACAATTCACCATCTGAGGATATGCCAGAGTGGGTGAGCTAATATGATCAATAACCAATCAAGGTTCCCTGGGTATATTGCATAAAATGGCCGGACACCACCAGCCAACAATATATTCCATACCACGCTAATATCATTTATAAGCTTATTTATCTATCACAATGATTCTATTATGACATAATGCAATATAATAATAGCATATAAACTATAAAAAGTAACCTTTAAAAAAAAAATATTTAGGCAAATATGACGCCCACAGGAAAAAATTTCTATCGATATTTCCCCTGAAGGTGCTGAAGAGAGATCCGCCCTTCTCATCAGTGATGAGAGAAAACTATTTTAAATTGGTTAACTGTAATAAACACTCGTCAGGGTCGCGGATAAAAGTGTAAAATAAGGCGAATTTTTCGGGGGAAAAAAATTAGGTTTCTGTAGCATCTGTAGGATAATAATAATGTAGAACCTAAGACCTTAACATAGGTGTAATAGGCCAATAATGTAGGCAAAACTAGGATAAGTTAGCTAGGGAGGAGAACTGGCAAGCCCTAGTTTGAACGAAGAGGACGGAGGGTCTGGAAGGGGACCAGCTCGTTCTTCTTAAGACAGACACCAACTGGACAAGATGTGCTGTGATCAGCAGACGGCGCCCCCCACGTGTCTTCACATCTGAGACTGGGGAAATCTGGTAGAGGCATCTCGATGCTACCGTAGATGACCTCCTCCTCGGCCCATACAGTAAGACAAGACCTCCAATATTTCTCGTGATTTCTGCCAGTGTCTGGGGAGATTGTGAGTTGAGTTTTGAACTGGGGGCCCGGTTGCAACAGCAGTGCATGCCCAGTCGTAAAGTACCAGTGTCTCAGGGCAGTCTGGAGCTAGTGTCCGTGTCTGCATAGTTATACTAGGGGATACATACCCTCTTGGATATAGGAATTTCTGAGGTGCAGGCAGTACATAATTACGATTGAATATTGCAGGAATTAAGGTGGCTCCCGGGTTCGCAGTGGTTTCTGAGGGAAGTCTAAAGGGGCTAGGCTAAGCTTAGGGAAGTGAAGATCAGGATATATGCTGCACACCCAAGTAAAGTTAGTCCTTTATATGTGCTGCAGGCGAGTTTTTCTTGCAAACATCAATCATTTGTGAAAAGCTGTCCTAGAAGTCACTTTGTGAGGCTGAGAGGTACCCACCTCAGAGCTCGGTTTTCAAAGAGTTTGCGAGGGTTAGGTGACTCACTTGAGGCAGTCCACACAAATTTTCACAAAAGTGGTCTTCGAACCAGATGGGAATAGCTAGGTTAAGCTATCTAGCTAGGCCACAGTTAGGAACCAGTTTAAAAAAGTTAAGGTTAGTTAGCACACCCAGTCCCCAAAGTTACACAGACGGTAGGCCAGCTGACTATACTAGAAGTTGTTTTTTGCAGTAATTTACAGGCAGGCCAGGTAGGCTAGAGAGCTTGTGAATTTAATTATTTATTAGTGATTACAAGTAATCCAGAGTAGGAGACTTGTGTGTTGATTAGTTACAGTGGATTTGGCAGGTAGCCACAGTTAGGCTAGGCTTGTGCATATTTACAAAACGTTATAGTAGCTAGGACAGGATTAAACCCTAGTTATTATTTACAGGATTTCAAAGCCAGGTTTAGGTTATAGAACACTAGGTAGGTTAGGATTTACCTTATCCAACCAATCCACGCTAGACAGAGTAAAACTGGGCACAGTTAGGCCAGCTGTCTACATACATTATTCATTTACTGTTTCACAAGTTGATTTGTTGAATTTATTTGTGGTGAACCAAGTGATTTTAATTTGTGTACTGCACTTTTTATTGTGTTTATTTTCATTGTCTTTGATTCATGTTAAGGGGATTTGTGAATTTTATACACTGAGGTACTAGGTTTAAGTTCTGTAATAATTTGCTGGCATTGTAACAGGAAAGTGCTAGGTTAAGCTTTCACATCGATACACATTTTTGATTTGGATTGAGAGCTAGCTAACGTGTACATTTTAAGTCAGGTAGAGACAATATATACAAAGGGAATGTTAAGCTTGTTGAGAAGCCTTAAGATCGTTCATTCTTACCTAACACCGTGACGTGCTGTGGGGATGGACTGGTAAAGTACAATTAGTGTCACACTCCTCCATTATTAAACTTCCCGACAATGGCAGATGTGGGTTCAGGAGAGTCTGGTTCAGTGTTAACAAAATAAAACGATTAGTAGCAGCATACAAGGGCATCTGAACAGAAAGCGTGTAACAGGTGCAAGGGCTACTTGCAACACAGTAACGTAGACTGCGATGATTTGCAAGGACTGCATTGAAGGAGTTTTTGGGAAAAATGGGAAGCCTATGAACAAGCATTTCAGCATATGAGCTACAGGCTATTGAGGATGAATGATCCCAGGGTAGTCTTCAGCAGGCTCTGGACGACGAATTCACTAAGTGGATGATGTAGAGTGTCCTCAGGAGGTGAATTGTACAAAGAATAAGTTAAGTACATTAAAAGGCTAGTATTTCAAAGCGTTGTGTTGAAACACCGCAGGACCCAAACAAACCACACACTGTCAATATGTTGCCCAAGTTGCCCCAGTTGAATTTACCAAAGTTCGGACGGACCTTAACAGAGTACATTGCTTTCTGGGAAAATCAGTTAAAGCCCAGATAGGATGACAGGAACGATTTGTCTGATGCCGTCAAGTCAAGTTGCAGTATTGCGGTCCCAGCCACTACAGATTATGACACTAATTACCAACATGCCAATGACCAATTAGAAGACATGTTGGCAACACTGAAGAGATAAACGGAGCTATACTTTATCGGTTTGTTGGATCTAGAGGCTTGCCGGACATGACCGTCAAAGGCCTAGAGAGTTCCGTATTGAAATTTATGAGCTTGACAATTGTTTTAAAGATTTACATGATTGGGGTAAGTCGGAATGGTTCATCAGTCAGGTGATTCAGAGGAAATCTGGCTGGCACTACAGTGCATGGTTTACACTTAAAATAGGTTCACGAGACAACAATCGTTTTTAGGGGTTCGGAGGACCTCGTTTTCATTTGAGTATAGGTGTGAGAGAAGAGTCACCACCATCGCCACATAACAACCAGGGACAGTCACTCAAAGATCTCGGAGATCATTCTAAAGCTGTAGACTAACGATGGAGTGTACTATGGTAAAGAGGTGTCTAAGGTAAGAACTCTAAGCAGAACCTTAGTGGCACTCATGCCAGATTATGGCGTGTTTGGCGAAGGCGAACACGCTAGCACGGTTGCCCGGAGTATATAACACTGAGAGTAGGCAACTGAGATAAAGGGAGTTGTGACTCTGCTTCAAGTGTTGTGGGGAACACGTTGCGAGGAGGGACTGTGGCACCTCAGCTCAGGAGTGTCGAGTTGTTGCAATGGAAGCACCATACTGCGCTATGTCCCAATAATTTAAGGAACCCCAGGCTAGTAGGGATATCTCTCAGGTAGGTGATAGAAAGTGAGTCTGAGCCTGAAAGGTAGGCCGTGTGGTTAGTGGGAGTGAAGTCTCTAATTGAGTGAGAATCCGTGAGGTGCTGCCCTACTACAGTCATGGCAAAGGTTGTGAATGGGCACAGATCGAAACAACCCGATTATTCTTTGACCCAGTGAGCACAAGTATCCTTGATAACAAAGAAGTTGGTGGCTAAATTAAGTTGAAGGCCACAAGAAAGTTAGTATGATGTTGGGGAGGGGTATAAGTCAGTCCCACCCAAATCTTATGATGTGGTGGTGTCACAGTCAAATTAGGTGGACATCGCAGAGACATTACAGCCTTGGTGGTAGGCCCATTCCCCAGGGCAATTACAGCGAGAGGTCTTGCTGCAGCAGCAAAGCGATTGAAAGACCTTGATGTGAAGCTGGAGCCCAGGAATTACCACTGACACAGTCAGAAATGTAGGTATCCTGGTGGGAGCCAATCATATAGATGACTTCCTGTCTACACGACGGACGTTTAAGGAAGGAATTGGTTTATACAGATCCCCAGTAGGATACATCATAGGCGGCAGGATTCCACCTGAATTCCCTGCCACTCCAGATAGAGGAGAAGCTGTCCCCATGATAGCTGGGGGAGTAGTGATAATGAGTACCAGTATACACGATGAACTTCCGGGGAAAGGGCTGAACCAAAGATAGGTAGTGACGAACACTCGGCCACCTTGGGAAAACACTTTTACAGGGTACATAAAGAGGGAGACAGATTGCCTTTAAATCCAGGGAAAACCTCTTTAACAGTGGAGGAAAAGGCTACCTGGGCATGAGGGCCACTGGGTGGGAAAGAACGGAGCCACTCAGTCAAGGCTAGACATACAAAAGACGTTCAAGTTAAAGCAAAGGGTGCTAAGGCCACCGGAACCAAAAAGTTTACACCCCGAGAGATCCACACAGGGGAAACTGGACGGTTGAAGTTAGACCGGAGTCTGCTCGACGAGAGTGGCCGGACGGCACTCGTGTCCAGGGTCCACTGTGGGGGCTCACGGAAGGTGAACTTGATTTAGACTTAGCGCCTACCTTCGCCGGCGGGAGAATGTGGAAATTTATTTGGTCCCTTTAAAATTCCACAGGACCGATCCGACATGGCCCTGATGGAACGGCTGAGCTGTGTGGCCCTTATAACTCACCCAAACAAAAAGCGTTCTCCCCAAACATAAACACATTTCTCTCCCCGGGTTGGCGATTGATGGTAGGCACTTATTTATTTATAGATTTACCCTTCAGGGAAGGAGTAGGTAGTTTTACTGTTAGTATATTAATATTTGGTTTACTAAGGCATCTGCAGACCATAATAATGTAGACCTAAGACCTTAACATAGGTAGTAATAGGCCATAAAGTGGCAAACACTAGGATAAGTTAGCTAGGGAGAAAATGGCAGCCCTAGTTTGAACGAAGAGACAAGGGTCTGGAAGAGGGACCAGCTCGTTCTTCTTAAGACAAAACACCAATTTGGAAAAGATGTCCCCATGATCACGACGGCCCCCCCCCACTTTGCCCTTACATCTGAGCCCTTTGGGGAAATCTGGTAGAGGCCCCCTCGATGTACCGTAGATGCCCTCCCCCCAACAAAACCCAAACATTTGGGACAAACCCCCAAACTATTTCCCCGTAAAATTTCGGCCCCATGTCGGGGGAGTTTGGGAGTTGATTTTGAACTTTTGGGCCCGGTTGCAACGGCCCGGGGGCCCTTGCCCAGAAATTCCCAGTGTCTCAGAGCAGTCTGGAAGTTTGTTTTCTGATTGCATATTTTGTACTAGGGGATACATACCCTTTTGGGATATAGGTTTTTTAAAGGGGGCAGGCGGGACACAAATTTTAAAAATTTGAAATTGCGGGAAATTAAGGCCCCCGGGTTGCATGGGGTTTTCTGGGGGGAAGCCCAAAAGGGGCAAAGGGCAAGCTTGGGGAAAGGGGAAAAGATCGGATATTTTGCTGCAACACCAAAAAGTTAGCCCTTTTAATACGTGCATCCCAGGCGATTTTTCTTGCAACATCAATCTTTTGTAAAAATCTTTTTTTTATAAGCCACTTGTGAGGCTGAGGTACCCACCTCGAGCCGGTGTCAACAGATTTTTTGCCAGGGTGGGTTTACCACTTGGAGGCAGCCCCACCAAATTTTTCACCCCTCCCTCTCTAAAAAAGTGACATCCATTTTTTCTTTATTAAATTGTTTGATACCCTCTTACCTTTTCTTACTTTTTTCATTTTAAAATTTTCCCAAAATTTACCCCACCCTCCCAAAACCGCCCACTAACCTTTGCAACTTTTTTTTAGAATCTAACCAAAAGCACGGGATCGTCAGCAAAAGTAACTGCGTAAAACTCACTTTTGTTTTTATTCCCCACAGTCATTAAAAACATGGGAATTTAGCCCCCCCTTAAAGGTGGCGCAACGCTTTTACAAAGGGAATATAGACCAGTAGCTCTGTCGCCCCCACTTTCAAAAAAATTCTTGAAAGAGTGCAAAGAAGCAGGTTTGGGCAAATC
>NW_026504912.1:17500-18508 GCF_026875155.1 Cherax quadricarinatus
CCTGCAACCACAAATAGGTGAGTACACACATGCACACACACACACACACATACACACACACACACACAGACACCAACATGCACCAACATGTTAAGGACACTACCAGAGTGAGAGGGGAGGATGAACCAGCAAGATTGGACCTTGTGTTCACCCTGGGCAGCTCAGACATTGAGGACATCAAGTATGAGAGTCCCCTAGGAGCTAGCGACCACGTGGTTCTGTGCTTTGAATACATAGTAGAGCTGCAAGTGGAGAGAATAACAGGAGTAGAATGGGAAAAGCCTGACTATAAAGAGGGGACTACATAGGGTTGAAGAACTTCCGCGGGAGGTCCAGTGGGACAGAGAACTGGCAGGAAAGCAGTAAATGAAATGATGGAATATGTAGCAACAAAATGCAAGGAGGCAGTGGAAAGGTTCATTCCCAAGGGCAACAGTAACAACGGGAAGACCAGAACAAGCCCCTGGTTTACCCGACGGTGTAAGGAGGCAAAAACAAAGTGCAATAGAGAATGGAAAAAGTACAGAAGGCAGAGAACACACGAAAATAGGGAGATCAGTCGCAGAGCCAGGAACGAGTACGCACAGGTAAGGAGGGAGCCCAGCGACAGTATGAAAATGACATAGCATCGAGAATCAAGACTGACCCGAAACGTTGTATAGCCACATCAGGAGGAAGACAACAGTCAAAGACCGGTGATCAGATTAAGGACAGAAGTGGAGAACTCACAAGAAATGATCAGGAGGTATTTTGAGGAGTTTAACAGGAGATTTAAGGAAATTTTTTACAGTAGAGACAGGGAAAGGGGTGTGGAAGACAGCACAGAAGGGAACTCAGAGGGAAATACAAAAGTGTTGGAGACATACGAACAACTGAGGAGGAGGGGAAGAAGCTCTTAAGTGACCTTGACACCTCAAAGGCGATGGGACCGACAACATCTCCCCATGGGTCCTTTAGGAAGGGGCGAGATGCTGTGTGTGCTTCTAACAATCTTAACACATCCCTGAA
>NW_026504913.1:0-18362 GCF_026875155.1 Cherax quadricarinatus
ATACTCAGATGGTTTCACAAGAGGCCGGTCTTTTAATAATTTATTGATTTCTTCAGTAAAGTTTTTGAGGCTTTTTGACCACGATAAAGAATTTGTATTATTTACTTGTTTTTATAAGGATTTGATAGAGTTCCGCACCAAAGACGTTAAGAAAGTGCAGCTCATGGATTGGGGAAGGGTGCTCTCGTGGATCGAATCAGGGCTCACAGACAGGAAGAAAAGAGGCCCCATAAAGGGGTTAAAAATCCGATGGGGACTAAAAGTGGCGTTCCCAGGGACGTTTTGGGGCCCTTTTTGTTTTTTAATATATATCAAGTCTTTGAAGGAATTTACTAGTGAATGAGCAAATTCGCGAACACGAAGATGGGTAGGATAATTGATTCAAACGTAGATGTTGGGGAAACTTCAGGAGGATTTAACAAAATCTCCTTTTGGTCAAAAAGGGGCAGATGCAGTTCAATGTAGATAAATGAAAGGGTTTCTGAAGCTGGGGAGTGTCCTAACCCTACACTTTAAGTTAAATAATGTAAAAACTTAACCATACAGTTTGCGAAAAGGATTTGGGGGTTTATGGAAGCAGCAACCTTAAACCAAGACGCAATGCCTAAGCGTACGTAATAAGGCAAATAGTTTAAAAGGGATTTTTTAAAAAGAAGTGAAAGCAACAGAAGTCCGAGGTCTACTGCGCTTTATACATCATTAGAAAGGGCCCACCTAGTTTATCAGCTCAATTCTGGTCTCCATATTACGAATGGACATAAATTCTTTTAGAAAACATTCGGGGTTTGGATGACTAAATTAATACTCTTTGGGAAAAATTTCCTTTATGAAAAAGATTGAAGACTTTTAAGTTACTTCACTTGTTAGACGAAAATGGGGGGACCTGATCGAAGTGTATAAGGAAGATAGGTATTAATAAAGGGGAATTAAAAAGGTCTTGGGGATATCTCTCCAGAGAGAACCCAGTAATGGGTTTAAATTAGATAAGTTTAGATTTAGAAAAGGGCTAGGAAAAGTATTGGGTTTGGGAAAAAAGGGTAGGATGATGAACCTACCTGTTGGGTTATTGAGGCAGGGGTTTTGGGGAGTTTCAAATTTAGGTTGGATAAAAAACATAAACATAAATCTGATAAAACATCCCAGCCCGGATCTTTGTTGTTTTGATTCACTGGTATCTCCCAGCCCGGATCTTTTTTTTGTTGGTTCACTGGTACCCTCCCAGCCCGGATTTTGTTTTGTTTGGCACTGGTACTCTCCCAGCCGGATTTTTTTGTTGTTGGTTTACTGGTACTCTCCCCGGCCCGATCTTGTTGTTGTAGGAGGGTTCACGACGTGGACTCTCCCAGCCGGATCATTGTATGTTGTTGTTCACTGTACCCTAACCAGGCCCGATCTTTGGTGTAGTTGTTTCACTGGTACTACTACCCAGCCCGGATCTGTTGTTGTTGTTCTGGTCTCACTGGTACTCTCCCAGCCCGGATCTATGCTTGTTGTCTTGGTCTTCACTGTACTCTCCCAGCCCCCGGATCTTTTGTTTGTTGGATCACTGGTACTCTCCCAGCTCCCGTATCTTTTGTTGTTGGATTCACAGTACACTCACAGCCCGAGATCTTTGTTGTTGTATGGTTCGCTGTACTCTCCCAGCCCAAGCCGAAAGGATCTTGTGTTGTTGGTCTTTCACTGATCGCTTACCTACACTACAATCCTCCCAGCCCGGATCTTTGTTAAGCTATGCGTTGGCGTCACTGTACTCTCCCAGCCCGGATCTTTGTGGTGAGTATTGGTTCACCATCTTGTCGAACACCCCACATGCGCGTGCCATTGCGCGGATCTTACGTTTAGTTGCGTATTCCGCGGCTCGAACCATCTGGTACACTCCATCCCGAACTTTGTTGTTGTTGGTTCACTGTACTCCTCCCAGCCCGCGAACAATTTGTTGTCTGTTGAGTTCAACATGTTACTCTCCCCAGCCCGGATCTTTGTTTGTTTGTTGGTTCACTGGTACATCCTACCCAGTCCTGATTCTTTGTGTTGGCGTTCTAACTGGTACTCTCTCTCCCAGCCACCGGATCATTGCGTCTTGTTGTTGGTTCACTGCGAGTACTGCTCCCAAGCCCGGATCAATGTTGTTGTTGAGTTTCACTGCGGTACTCCCTCCGCCCAGCCCTGATCTCATTACGAGATTCTACTCACTCGCTTTTAACCTGTTCTCACTGTACTCTCCCCAGGGCCGGATCTTTCTTTTGTCTTGTTCGGTCACGGGTACTCTCCCAGCCCCTCCCCGAACTTTGTTGTTGTAGGTCTCACTGTACTCCTCCCAGCCCCGGATCTCTTTTGTTTGTTGTTTGGCTGTCCCACTGTACTCTCCCAGCCCGGATCTTTGTTGTTTTGTTCACTGGTACTCTTCACCCAGCAGTATCTTTGTTGTTTGTCGGTTCACTGGCAGTTACTCTCCATCCCAAGCCCGATCTTTGTTGTTCTTGGAGTCCTCCACCGGTACATCTCACCGGTCCCGAACTTTCTACTTGTTGAATAGCAATCACTGGTATCTCCAGGCCGGATCTTTGTTGTCTGTTGATTCCCACTCGTACTTCTCCCCAGCCGGAGCTTTGTTTATCTGTTGGTTCTCCATCTGGTATTCTCTCCAAGCCCCCGGATCTTTGTTGTTGTTGGTTTCACTGTAACTCTCACCACCCGGATCTTTGTTTTTTGTTGTTCACTGGTACTCTCCCAGCCCGGATCTTTGTGTTGTTTGGCGTTCCAACTGGTACTCTCCCGAGCCCCGGATCTTAGTTGTGTTTGGTTCACTGTACTCTCCCAGCCCGATCTTTGTTGTTGTTGGTTTACAATATGTACTCTCCCCAGCCCGCATCTTGTTGTTGTCTATGGGTCACGGGGACTCACCCAGCCCGGAGCTTTGTGTTGTTGGTTCACTGTACTACCTCCCAGCCCGGATCCATTTGTTTGTTTGATTGTTCATACTGGTACTCTACCAGCCCGGACATTATTGTTTGTTGGTTCACTGGCGTAATTCTCCCTGCCCGGATTCTTGTTGTTTGTGTGTGTTTCCACTTGGTCTACTACTCCCACCCCGGATCTTTGGTTGTTTGAGTTGGGTTTTACTGTACTACTCCCAGCCCGGATCTTTGTTGTTGGAGTTGGTTCACGGTACTTCCACTTACCCGCCAGCCCGGATCTTTGTTGTTGTTGTTTTTTCACTGGTACTCTCCCAGCCCCGATCTTTGTGATGTTGGTTCTCACTGGTACTCTCCCCCAGCCCGGCTTTTGTTGTTGTTGTTCACTGGTATCTTCTCCCAGCCCAGGGTCTTTGTTGTGTTGGTACACTGTAATTGTCCCCAGCCCGGATCTTTGTTGTAGTTGTTCACACTCGGTACTCTCCCAGCCCGGACCTTTGTTGTTGTTGTTCGCAGGTACTTAACCAATCCGGATCTTTTAGTTATTGTTGGTTCAACTGGAACTTCTCTCAGACCGGATCTTTGTTGTTGGTTGGTTCACTGGTACTCTCCCAGCCCGGATCTTTGTTGTTGTTGGTTCACTGGTACTCTCCCAGCCCGGATCTTTGTTGTTGTTGGTTCACTGGTACTCTCACCCGCCCGGATCATTGTTGTTTGTTGATTCATCACTGGTAATCTCATAGCCCCAGATCTTTGTTTGTTTGTTGGTTCACTGCTACTCTCCCAAGCCTGGATCTTTGTTTTTGTTGGTTCACTGGTACTCTCCCAGGTCCGATCTTTGTTTTGTTGGCTCACTGGTACTTCTCGCCAGCCCGGCATCCCTTGTTGTATGTTGGATCTCACCTGAACTCTCCAGCCCGAACTTTGTTGTTTGTTGGTTCACTGTATACTTCCCAGGCCCGATCTTTGCGTATGTTGTTGGATTCCCAGTACTCACCACCAGCCCGCGGACTTACTGTTAGTTGTTGCGTTTCACTGTAACTCTCACCGACCGGATACTTTCTGTTCGTTGTTGGTACTACACACTGTAACTAACTTCTCCCAGCCCGGATCTTTGTTGTTGTTTGGCTCACGGGTCACTCTCCCAGCCCGTAACTCTATGTTGTTTGTTGGTTCACTGTACTTTAACTACCTCCCACACCCGGATCTTTGTTGTTGGTGTTATCAACTGGTACTCTCCCACCCGGTGCTTATGTTGTTGTTGGCTTCACTGGTACACATCCCAGCCGGACCTTTTTTGTTTATGGTTCACTGGTACTCTCCCAGACCCGGGTCTAGTTGTTGTTGTCACTGGTACTCCTCCCAGCCCGGATCTGTTGTTGTTGGTTCACTGGTAATCTCCCAGCCCGCATCTTTGTTGTTGTTGGTTCACTGGTACTCTCCCAGCCCGGATCTTTGTTGTTGTTGGTTCACTGGTACTACTCTCCCAGCCCGGATCTTTTGTTGTTTGTTGGTTCACTGTACTCACCCAGCCCGGAACTTTGGTTGAATGTTGGTTCACTGGTATTCTCCCAGCACGATCTTTGTTGGTTGTTGGTTTCACTGGTACTCTCCCACCCGATCTTTGTTTTGTTGGTTCACTGTACTCAATATAGCCCGATCTTTAATGTTGTTGGTTCACTGTACTCTCCGCAGGCTCCAGCCCGCATCTTTGTTGTGTTGGTTCAACTTGTATTCTCCCAGCCCGACATTGTTTGTGTTGGTGTCACAGGTACTCACCAGCCCGGATCTTTGTTGTTGTTGGTTCACTGGGTACTCTACCAGCCCGAGCTTATTGTGTTGGTTCACTGGTACTCTCCCAGCCCGGATCTTTGTTGTTGTTGTTCACAGGTACTACTCTACCAGCCCGGATCTCTTATTGTTGTTGATCACTGAACTCTCCCAGCCCGGCTCTTTGTTTGTTTTTTGGTTCACGGTATTCTCCCACCCGGATCTGTTGTTTGTTGTTGGTTCCTGTTACTCTCCTTCCCGCACCATCCCGGATCTTTTTGTTGTATTTGATCACAGGTACTCTACCAGCCCGGATCTTTAATTGTTGTTGGATCTCACTGGTTACGCTCCCTGCCCGATCTTTTGTTGTTGTTGGTTCACTGGGTACTCTACCATCCCGGAACTTATTGTGTTGTTCACTGGGTACTCTCCCAGCCCGGATCTTTGTTGTTGTTGGTTCACTGGTACTCTCCAAGCCCGGATCTTTGTTGTTGTTGGTTCACTGGTACTCTCCCAGCCCGGATCTTTGTTGTTGTTGGTTTACTGGTACTCTCCCACCCGCATCTTTGGTGTTTGTTGTTCCACTGGTACTCTCTCTCCCAGCCCGATCTTTGTTGTTGTTGGTTCACTGTACTCCTCCGGGCCGGAACTTTGTTTTTGTTGGTTCACATGGGTAACTCTCCCCATCCCGGATCTTTGTTAGTTTGTATGTTTCACCTGGTACTCTCCCAGCCCGGGATCTTTGATGTTGTTTTGGTTCACTGGTACTCTGCCACCATCCGGATTCTTTGTTGTTGATGTTCAACTGGTACTCTCCAGCCGGTATCCTTTGTTGTTGTTCTGGTTCACTGGTACTCTCCAGCCTGATCTTTTGTTGTTATTGAGTATCACGGTACCTTCCCCAGCCCGGAACTTTGTAGTTGTTGGTTCAACTGTACCTCCCAGCCCGATCTTTGTTTGTTGTTGGCTCACTGGTAGTCTCCTCCCAGCCCGGATCTTTGAGTTGTTGGTTTTACTGTACTCTCCCAGCCCGGATCTTTGTTGTTGTTGGTTCACTGGTACTCTCCCAGCCCGGATCTTTGTTGTTGTTGGTTCACTGGTACTCTCCCAGCCCGGATCTTTGTTGTTGTTGGTTCACTGGTACTTACTCCCCATGGCCCGATCTTTGTTGTTGTTGGTTCACTAGTACCTCTCCCAGCCCGGATCTTTTGTTGTTGTTGGTTCACTGGTACTCTCCCACCCGCATCTTGTGTGTTGTTGTTTCACTGTACCTCCCAGCCCGGATCTTTGTTGTTGTTGGTTCACGGTACTCTCCCCAGCCCGGAATCTTTGTGTTGTTGGTTCCTGTACTGCTCAGCCCGGATCTTTATTTTGTTGGTTCATTCTGGTAACCTCCCAGCCCGGATCTTTGTTTGTTGATTGGTTCACTGGCGTACCTTCCCAGCCCGGATCTTTTGTTGTTGTTTGGATCACTGGTACTCTCCCAGACCCAGATCGTTTTTTGTTGGTTCACTGGAAACTACCCCCAGTCCCGGTCCTTTGTTGTGTTGTTCACTGGTCCTCTCCAGCCCGGATCTTGGTTGTTGTTGGTTCACTGGGTACACTCCCACCCCGTCTTTGTTGTTTTGTTGGTTCACTGGTACTCCTCCCAGCCCGGATCTTTGTGTTGTTGGTTTCCATGGTACTCCCCCAGCCCGTAACTTGTTTTGTTGGTTCACTGGTACTCTCCCAGCCCGGACCTTTGTTGTTGTTGGTTCACTGGTACTATCCAAGCCAGGATCTTTGTTATTGTTGGTTCACTGGTACTCTCGCAGACCGATCTTTGTGGTTTGGTGTCACTGGACTCTCCCAGCCCGGTCTATTGGTTGTTGTTGGTTCCTGTAGCTTACTCCCAGCCCGGATCTTTGTTGTTTGTTGGTTCACAGGTATCACCCCAGCCCGGATCTTTGTTGTGGTTGATTCCACTGGTACTCTCATAGCCCAGATCTTTGTTTGTTGTTTAGTTCCCTGCACTCTCCCAGCCCGGATCTTTGTTTGTTGGCTTGGTTCACACTGGTACTCTCCCACCCGGATTTTTGTTGTTGTGGTTCACTGTACTCTCCACTCCCAGCCCAGATCTTGTGTTGTTGGTCACTGGTTACTCTCCAAAGCCCGGATCTTTTGTTGCTTGTGGTTCACTGGTACTCTCTCCCAGTCCCGGACTTTGTTGTTGTTTAGGTTCACTGTACTCTCACCCAGCCGAAGAACTTTGTTGTTGTGTCACTGTATTCTTCTCCCGCCCGGATCTTTGCGTTGTTTTGGTTCACTGGTACTTCCCCAGCCCGATCTTTGTTGTTGTTGGTTCACTGTGTACTCACCCTAGCTCGGACCTTTGTTTGTTGTCTGTTGTCAACTGGTACGACCAAGCCCGGATCTTTGTTTTTATTGTTGGTTCACTGGTACTCTCGCAGACCGGATCTTTGTTGTTGTTGGTTCACTGGTACTCTCCCAGCCCGGATCTTTGTTTGTTGTTGGTTCACACTGGTATCTCTCCCCAGCCCGGATCTTTGATGTTGATGGTTTCACTGGACCATCCACCCGGATCTTTGGTGTTGTATGATTCAACTGTACACTCCTAGCCTAAAGATCTTTGCGTTGATTTTTTGTTCACTGCTACTTCACCCAGCCCGGATCTATGTTGATTGTTTGGTTCACTGGTACTCGTCCCCAGCCCGGATTTTTGTTGTTTGTTGGTTCACTTGGTACTCTCCCAGCCCGGATCTTTAGTTGTTGTGAGGTATTTGCACTGTACCTCCCAGCCGGAGTCTTTGTGTTGTTGGTTCACACACTGGTACACTCCCATCCCATCTATTGTTGTTGTTGGTTACACTGGTACTTCTGCCAGCCCGGAATCTTGTTGTTGTTGGTTCACTGGAATTCTCCCAGCCCGGAACTTTGTGTGTTGGGTTCACTATACTCTCCCATCCCCGGAGATCTTTGTTGTTGTATGTTTCACTGGTACTCTACAACCCGATCTTTATTGTTGTTTGTGCACTGTACCTCCCACCCGGATCTTTGTTGTTTGATTTGGTTCACTGGTAGCTCTCCCACCCAGATCTCGTTGTTGTTCGGTTCCACATGGTACTCTCCCAGCCGGAGTCTTTTTTGTTGTTTGGTTCACTGTACTCGCCTCAGACCGGATCTTTGTTGTTGTTGGCCACTGGTACTTGTCTCCAGCCCGGACCTTTGTTGTTGTTTGGTTCACTGTACGTCTCCCAGCCCGGATCTTTGTTGGTTGTTGGTTCACTGTAACTACTCCCAGGCCCGGTGCTTTGTTGTTGTTGCTCACTGTAAACTCTTCCCAGCCCGGATGTTTTTTGTTGTTGGGTCACTGGTACCTCCAACCCGGGTCTATGTTTTTGTTTTTCACTGGTACTCTCCCACCCGGATCTTTGTTGTTGTTCTGGTTTCACATGATAATCTCCTCACCCGCAGCCTTTGTTGTTGTTGGTTCACGCTGGTACTCCTCCTCCCCAGCCCGGATCTTTGTGTTGTTGGTGTCACTGTACTCTCCCAGCCCAGATTCTTTTGAGTTGTTGTTGGTTCACTTGGTACTCCCCAGCCCCGAACTTGATTGTTGTGCGTTTTCACTTGTATTCTCCCAGCCCGGATCTTAGTTGTTGTTGGTTCACTGGTACTCTCCCAAGCCCGATCACTTGTTGTTTTGTTGGTTCATCTGGTACTCTCCCAGCCCCGCATCTTTGCGGCGCGTTTTGTTGGTTCACTAGGTATTCTTCCCACCCGATCTCTTTGTTGTTGTTGGTTCACGTGGTACCTCCCTATCCCCGATCTTTGTTTGTTGTTGTTCACGGGTACTCTCCCAGCCCGGATCTTTGTTTGTTGTTGGGTTCACTGGTACTCTACCAGCCCGTATCTTTATTGGTTGTTGGTTCACTGTACTACACCCACCCGGATCTTTGTTTGTTGTGGTTCACTGGTCTACTCTACCCAGTCCCCGGATCTTTATTGTTTGATGGAACACTGGTACTCACTCGTCCCCAGCCCCGAATTCTTTGTTGTTGTTCGGGTTCACTTGTACTCCTCCCAGCCCGGTGCTTTGTTGTTGTGGCTCACTGGTACTCTCCAGCCCCGGATCTTTTTTGTTGTTGGTTCACTGTACTCTTCCAGCCCGGCTATGTGTTGTGGGTTCACTGTACTACGTCCCCCAGCCCGGATCGTTGATGTTTGTTGGTTTCACCTGATAATCTCCCAGCCCGCATCTTTGTTGTATGTTGGTTCACTGAGTACTCTCCCAGCTCCGGATCTTTGTGTGTTGTTGGTTCAACTGGTAAACTCCCAGCCCAGAATCTTTGTTGTTGTTGGGTCACTGGTACTTCTCCCAGCCCCGGAACTTATTGTTTGTTGTTGGTTCCACTGAGGTAATTCTCCCAGCCCGATCTTTGGTGTGTTGTTGGTCACCGGTACCTCCAGCCCGGATCTTTGTTGTTGTTAGGTTCAACTGTACCTCTCCCACCCGCATCTTTGTGTTGTTGGCGTTCACTGTATTCTCCCAGCCCTGGATCTTTGTTGTTGTTGGTCACTGGTACTCTCCCCAGACCCGATCTTTGTTGTTGCGTTGTTCACTGGTACTCTTCCCAGCCCGGACTTTGTTGTTGTTGTTCACTGGTACTCTACCAGCCCCGCCCGGAACTTTATTGTTGTTGGTTCACTGTACTTACTCCCAGCCCGGTTCTTGTTGTTTTGGTGTCACTGAGTACTACTACCAGCCGCGGATCTTTATTGTTGTTGGATCACTGGTACTCTCCCAGCCCGGATCTTTGTTCTGTTTTTGGTTTACTACAGGTATTCCTCCCAGCCAGCCCGGATCTTTTGTTGTTGTTGGTTCACTGGTAACTCTCCCACCCGGATCTTTGTTGTTGTTGGTTCACTGGTAGACTCTACCCAGCCCGGGAGCTTTATTGTTGTGGTTCACTGGTACTCTCCCAAACGGATCTTTGTTGTTGTTGGTTCAACTGTACTCTACCAGCCGCCGAAACTTTATTTTGTAGGTCACTGGTTACTCTCCCAGCCCGGACTTTGTTGTTGTTGGTATCGACTAGTACTCTCCCCAGTAGCCCGGATCTTTGTTTTGTTGGTTCACTGGTACTACTCCCATGCCGGATCTTTGTTTTGTTGGTTTACTGTATCTCCCAGCCCGCATCTTTGTTGTTGTGGTTCTCACTGGTACGTCTCCCAGGCCGCGGATCTTTGTATGTTGTTGGCGCTTCCGAGTACTGCCACCAACAGCCGGATCTTTGTTGTTGTTGGTTCCATCACTGCGTACCTCTCCCAGACCCGATCTTGTTGTTGTTGGTTCACATGGTACTCCTCCCAGACCCGGATCTTTGTTGTTGTTGGTTCACTGTACTCTCCAGCCCGATCCGTTGTTTTGTTTGCGCTTGTTGGATTCACGGTACTCTTCTCCCAGCCCGTGATCTTTGTTGAGTCTTATTGGATCACTGTCACTCTCCCAGCCCGGATCTTTGTTTGTTGTTGTTCACAGAGTACGCTGCCAGCCCCGATCTTTGTTGTTGTTGCTCTCTGGTAGTCTCACCAGCCCGGATCTTTGAGGTAGTTGAGTTTACTGGTACTCTCCCGCCCGGAACTTTGTTGTTGTTGGTTCAATGGTACTACTCCCACCCGAATCTTTGATGTTGTTGGTTCACTGTACTCTCCCAGCCCGAACCATTGTTGTTGTTGGTTCACAATGGACTACCTCCCAGCCCCGGAACTTTGTGTGTTGGTCGCTGGTACTCTCCAGCCGTGCGTAACATTTGTTTGTTGTTGGTTCACTGTTACACTACGCCGTCCCGGATCTTTGTTTGTTGTTGGTTCACCGGTACTCTCACTGCCCCCCCCCCGGATCTTTATTGTTGTTAGTTCACTGTTACTCCTCCCAGGCCGGAGCTTTCTTGTGTTGGTTTCACCTGCGTACAAACCACTCATACCCAGTGCCGTAGCTTGATAGACTTGTTGGCGTTCACAGTACTAACATTCCCCAGACCCGGATCTTTGTTTGTCTTGTTGGTTCACTGTTCTCTCCCAGCCCGGATCTTTGTTTGTATGTTGGTTTCACTGGTAACCCCTCCCAAGCCCGAACTTTGATTGTTGTTGTTCACTGTATTCTCCCATCCCGGATCTTTTTTGGTGTTGGTTTCACTGGTACACTCCCAGCCAGGTTCTTTGTTTTGTTGTTGTTCACTGGTACTCTGCCACCCTGATCTTTGTATGTTTGAGTTGCGGTTCACTCATCACTGGTACTCTCCCACGCCCCGGAACCTTTGTGTTGTTGTTATCACTGTACCTTCCCAGCCACCGGATCTTTGCTTGTTGTTGGTTCACCTGGTACTGTTACGCACCACCCGAGCGTTGTTGTTTCGGCTCTAGTCACTGGTACTCTCCAGCCCGGATCATTTGTGTTGTTGTTACTGGTACTACTCACCAGCCCTGATCTTTGTTGAGAAATCTGCGTTTGAAATATCACCTGGTACTCTCACCCATGACCCGGAGCTGATCGGGTGTTGTTGGTTTCACTGGTACCTGCGCCCCAGCCCGGATCTTTGTTGTTGTTGGTTCCACTGTCTCTCCAGCCGGATCTTATGTGTGAGTTGTCTTGTTCACGGACTCTCCTCAGCCCGGAACTTTGTTTTGTGGTTTACTGGTACTCTCCTCAGCTCGATCTTTTTTTTTTTGGAGTTCATTGTTAACGCTCCTCTGGCCGGATCTTTGTTGTTAGTCGAGTTCACTGGTACTCATCCCAGCCCTGATCTTTGTTGTTGTTGGTATTCACACTCGTACACTACTCCCGAGCCGGAATCTTTGTTGTTGTTGCGTTTCACTTGTACTCTCCTAGACCCGGTGGCTTTGTTTTGTTAGGTCTCACCTGGTATCTCTCGCAGCCTTGATCTATTTGTTGTTGTTCACTGGTACTCTCCCAGCCGGTCCTATGTTGTTGTTGGTTCACTGTACTCTCCAAGCCCGGACTTTGATGTCTGTTGCGTTCGACACCTGGTACTTCTCCCAGCACGCATCATCTTTCTGTTGTTGTTGGTTCACTGGTACTCAAGCCTCCCTCCCACCCGGATCTATGTTGTTGTTGTGTCACAATGGTACTCTTCCAGCCCGGATCTTTGTTGTTGTGTGCGTTCTCACTGTAAACTCCTCCCTCCCCGTCTTTGTTGTTGTTGTATCACTGTGGACTTCTCCCAGCCCGGAACTTTGTAGATGTAGATTCACTGTAATTCCTCCCAGCCCGCTGCGATCCTTGTTAGAGTTGTTCTTGCGTTTCATCTGGTACATTCCTCCACCACGCGATCCCCAGATCTCTTCTGAGCTGGGTGTTGGTTCACTGTACTTCTCACTACTAGCCCGACCCTACGATTCGATAATAGATATAGACGACACATCTGGGAACACTCTTCACACACACAGCTAAACAGTCACCTTAGAGTCTTGTTGTTCACTGTATTCTCCCACCGGATCTTTGTTGCTTTGGTTAGGCGTTCACTGAGGTACTACATCCCACGTATCCCGGATCTTTGTTGTTGTTGCTTCACTGTCAATCTAACTCTTGTTCCAGCCCGAACTTTATTGTTGTTGGTTCTCTGTACTCTCCCAGCCCGACTCTTTGTTGTTGTTGGTTCACTGGTATTTCTAAACAGCCCGGATCTTTTATTGTTGTTGATGCACTGTAACTTCTCCCACCCGGTTCTTTGTTGGTTGTTGGTTCACTGAGTACTCTACCAGCCCGGAGCTTATTGTGTTTGGTTCACTGGTACTCTCCCAGCCCGGAACTTTGGTGATGTTGGTTCACTGGTTTTCTCCCAGCCCGGATCTTTGTTGTGTTTGGTATCACTGGTACTCTCCTGACCCGATCTTTGTTGTTGTTGGTATCGCTGGTACTCTACCAGCCCGGAGGCTTTATGTTTTGTTGGTTCATTGTCGCTCACAGAACGGATCTTTGTTGTTGTTTCTTTTTCAATGGTACTCTACCAGCCCGAACTTTATTGTTGTTGGTTCACTGGTACTCTCGTCCCAGACCGGATCTTTGTATGTTGTGGTTCACCGTACTCTCCCAGACCCGGATCTTTTTGTTTGTTGGTTCACTGGTACTCTCCCAAGGACCCGGATCTTGTTGATTGTTGGGTTTCACTTGGTATCTCCCCAGCCCGCATCTTTTTGTTGTTGTTGTTCACTGCGGTAATCCTCCCAGCCCGGATCCTGTTGTTGTTTGTTTGGTTTCACTGGTACTCTCCCCGAGGACCGGAATCTTTGTTGTTGTTGTTCACTGTACCTCCCACACCGATCTTTTGTTGTTGGTTCACTGTACTCACCCAGCCCTGATTCTTTGCTTGTTGATTGGATCACTCGTACTCTCACCGGCCCGGATCTTTGTATGTTGTTGGTTCACCTGTACTCTCCCAGCCTCGGATCTTTGTTTTGGTTCAACTGTTACTCTCCCAGTCCGACTTTGTGTATTGGTTCACTGGTACTCTCCCGCCGGATCTTGTTGAGTTGTTGGTTCACACTGCTACTCTCCAGCACCGCTCTTTGTGCTGTTTGGCTTCACTGTACTCTCCCATAGCCCGGATCTTTCGAAGTGATGTTCGTTCACTGGAACTCCCTACCCAGCACGAACTTTGTTGTTGATTTGGATCACTGTACTCTCCAGCCCGGATTCTTTGATATTGTTGCGCTTTCACTGGAACTCTTCCCAGCCCGAACTTTTGGTAGTTGTTGTTCACTGGTACTCGCCACAGAAACCGGTCTTTGTTGTGGTTGGTGCAATGTACTCTCCCAGCCCTGACTTGTTGTGTTGTTCACTGGAACTCTCCCAGCCCGATCCTTGTTGTTGTTGGTTCCACTGTACTCTACCTACACGAGCTTTATTGTTCTGTTGGTTCACTGGTACTCTTGACCAGAAACGGATCTGTTGTTGTGTGCTGGTTCACTGTACTCTACCAGCCGCGGAACTTTATGTTGTTGGATCACTGGTACTCTCCCAGCCCGTATCTTGTTGTTATGTTGGTTCAACTGGTACTCTCACCAGCCCGGAAGATTTGTTGTGGTAGTTCACATGGTCTCTCCCCAGGCACGATCTTTGTTGTTGTTTGTTCACTGGTTACTCTCCCAGCCCGCATCTTTGTTGTTGTGGTTCAGTGGTACTCTCCCAGCCCGGATCTTGTTGTTGTTGTTGTGCACTGGTACTCTCCAGGCCGGATCCTTGTTGTTATGTAGGTTCACATGGTACTCTCCCAGTCCCGGATCTTTGTTTGTTTTGGTTCACTGGTACTACTACTCCCAGCCCGGATCATTTGTTGTTGAATGTTCACCTTGTGACTCTCGCCAGCCCGGATCTTTGTTAGTGTTTTTTTCACTGTACTACTCAACCCTCCCCAGCCCCGAAATCTTTGTTGTTGATTGGTTCACTGGTCCATTTCTCCCAGCCGGCAGATCTGCGTTGCTGGCGTGGGGTGCACGGAGGTTCACTAAATCTCTCCAGAAGCCCTGATCTTGTCTACTATTATATGTATGAGGTTTACACTGTTCTTCTCTAACCACGGACTCTACTTGTTTGTGTTGCGCCTCACTGGTCCTTCTCCCAGCCCGGATCTTGTGTTGTTGTTGATTTTCACTGGGTACTACTCTCTCCCGCCCGGATCCTTGTGGATGTTTTGGTTTCACATGGTACTACTCCAAGCCGATCTTTGTTGTTGTTGGTAACTGGCATCGTCTCCCAGCCCGGAACTTTTGTGTATGTTGTTGAGTTCACTGGTGACTGGCTCCCAGCCCGGATCTTGTTGTTGTAGTTCACTGATACTCCCCAGCCCGACTTTGTTTGTCTGCATTTCACATGGTTCTCTCCCCAGCCGGATCTTGTTGTTGTTGTATTACTGGTACTCTCCCCAGCCCGGATCTTTTTGTTGTTGAGTTCACTGGTTACTCTTCCCAGCGCCCGGTAGCTTTATTGTTGTTGTTTGTTCGACTAGTACTCTCGCCAGCCAAAACTTTGTTGTGTTGGTTCACTAGTACTCTCCCCAGCCCGAAACTTTCTGTTGTGTTGTTTACTGGTACACTCCCCAACATGGATCTGTGTTGTGTTGTTCATTGGTTCTCTCCCAGGACGGATCTTTTGTTGTTGTTGTTCACACTGTACTCTCCGCTCCGATCTTTGTTTGTTGGTTCACTTGGTACTCCCCAGCCCATCTTTTTTGTTTTGGTTCACTGGTACTACTCCCAGCCCGGATCTTTGTAGTTGTTGGTTCACGATGGTACTCTCCAGCTCGATCTTGTTGTTGAGATTGGTTCACCGGTACTCCTCATTGCCGATTTTATGTTGTTAGTTCACTGTTACTCCTCCCAGCCGGATCTTTGCAGTTGTTGGATCACTGGTACTGCTACCAAGCCCCGGATCTTTATTGTTCTGTTGGTTCACTAGTTACTCTTCCCGAGCCCATGGGGAAAAAAAAAAAAATCTTTGTTGTGTTGTTCGCTGTTACTCTCCCAGCCTGATCTTTTGTTGTTGTTGGTTCACTGTCACCCTTGCGCATCCCAGATGCTTTGTTGTGTTGTTCACCTGGTACCTCACTGCCCGCATCTTATTGTTGTTAGTTCACTGGAACTCACCCAGGCGAATCTTTCATGTTGTTGGGTTCACTTTGTACTCTCCCTTGCAGTAGCTTGTTGTTGTTGGTTTCTCACGTGGTACTTCTCACCAGAACCTGATCTTTGTTTGAGTTGATTGTTCACTGAGGGTTTCTCTCCCAGCCCGGATCCTTTGTTGTTGTGGGTTCACTGAGTAACCCCTCCCAGCCCGGATCTTTGTTTTTTTGTTGATCACTGGTATTCTCCCAGCCCGGATTCTTTGTTGTGTGTTGGTGTACACCTGGTACACTCCCAGCCCGTGACCTCTTATGATTGTTGTCTGGTTCACTGGTACTCTCCAGCCCGAGAAATCTTTGTAGTTGTTGGTTCAAGTGGTACTCTCCAGCCCGGATCTTTGTTCTGTTGTTGGTTCAATGGAACTCTCCCAGTCTGATCTTTGTTGTTGTTGGTTCACTGGTACTCTCGCCAGCCCGGATCTTTGCGTTGTTTGTTGGTTCCTGTATCTCTTCCCATCCCGATCTTTGTTAGTTGTTGGCTCACTGAACTCTCACCCACCGGATCTTTGTTGTTGTTGGTTCACTGGTACTCTCCCAGCCGGAGCTTTGTTTGATTGAGGTTTGGTTCACGTGTACTCTCCCAGCCCGGATCTTTGTTGTTGTTGTTTTCACTGTACTGTCTCCCACCCGAAACTTGAGTTGTTGTTGGTTCACTGTACTCATCCAGCCCTGATCTTTGTTGTTGTTGGTTCACTGGTACTCTCCCAGCCCGGAAGCTTTGTTGTTGTTGGTTCACTGTTACTCTCCTCTGCCAGCCCGGATCTTTGTTTTGTTGTTTACTGGTACTAGCTCCCAGTCCCGGATCTATGTTGTTGTATGATTCACTGGTACTCCTACTCCCAGCCCGGAGTTTTTGTTGTTGTTGGTCCCCTGTACTCTCCCAGCCCGGTCTTTGTTGTTGTTGGTTCACTGGTACCTCCCAGCCCGGATCCATGTTGTTGTGGATTCACTAGTACTCTCCCAGCCCGGAACGTTTGGTGTTGGTGGTTTACTGTAACTTCTCCCTGCAACGATCTTTGTTGTTGTTGTGCTCCATCGGCTACACTCACTTGATTAAGGACCGCACTCCCTGGCCGGATTCTTTGTTGATCTTGTTGGTTCACTGTTACTCTGCGCCAGCCCCGAGGGTGTCCGAGTGGGGTGGGGGTAGGCTTGTTCACTGTACCTCTCCAGCACCGGAGCTTTGTTGTTGATTTTGTGTCTCACTGGTACTACTCCCAGCCCGGATCCGTGTTGCTGTTTGGTTCACTGGTACTTCTCCCAACCTGGATCTTTTGTGTTAGTTGGTTCACTGGTACTCTCCCAGCGGAATCTTTGTTGTTGTTGGTTCACCGGTGCACTCTCACTGCCACGGATCTTTATTTGGTTTTAGTCACTGGTACTCTCCCAGGCCGGATCTTTGATGTTGTTGGTTCCCTGGTACTCTACCAGCCCGGATCTTTATTGTTGTTGGTTCACTGGTACTCTCCCAGCCCGGATCTTTGTTGTTTTTGGTTCACTGGTATTCTCCCAGCCCGGATCTTTGTTGTTGTTGGTTCACTGGTACTCTCCCAGGCCGGATCTTTGTTGTTGTTGGTTCACTGGTACTCTACCAGCCCGGAGCTTTATTGTTGTTGGTTCACTGGTACTCTCATAGAACGGATCTTTGTTGTTGTTGGTTCACTGGTACTCTACCAGCCAGGAATTTTATTGTTGTTGGTTCACTGGTACTCTCCCAGCCCGGAGCTTTGTTGTTGTTGGTTCACTGGTACTCTCCCAGGACTAAATTAATACTAGCATTAGAAATCTTCCTTATGAAAAGGAAGATTGAAGACTCTTAAGTTACATTCACTTGTTAGACGAAGAATGAGGGGAGACCTGATCGAAGTGTATAAGTGGAAGATAGGTATTAATAAAGGGGATATTAACAAGGTCTTGAGGATATCTCTCCAAGAGAGAACCCGCAGTAATGGATTTAAATTAGATAAGTTAAGATTTAGAAAGGACATAGAATGTATTGTTTTGAAATAAGGTAGAGATGATGAACACTACCTAGTTGGGTTATTGAGGCTAGGACTTTGGGTAGTTTCAAATTTAGGTTGGATAAATACATACATACATAAATACATGATAAATACATCCCAGCCCGGATCTTTGTTGTTGTTGATTCACTGTTACTCTCCCAGCCCCACGCGGAATCTTTTTTTGTTGGTTTCACTGGTACCCTCCCAGCCCGAAATCTTGTTTTGTTGGTTCACTGGTACTCTCCCAGCTCGGATCTTTTTTTGTTGTTGGCTCACTGGTACTCTCCCCGGCCCGATCTTGTTGTTGTAGGAGGGTTCACGACGTGGACTCTCCCAGCCGGATCATTGTATGTTGTTGTTCACTGTACCCTAACCAGGCCCGATCTTTGGTGTAGTTGTTTCACTGGTACTACTACCCAGCCCGGATCTGTTGTTGTTGTTCTGGTCTCACTGGTACTCTCCCAGCCCGGATCTATGCTTGTTGTCTTGGTCTTCACTGTACTCTCCCAGCCCCCGGATCTTTTGTTTGTTGGATCACTGGTACTCTCCCAGCTCCCGTATCTTTTGTTGTTGGATTCACAGTACACTCACAGCCCGAGATCTTTGTTGTTGTATGGTTCGCTGTACTCTCCCAGCCCAAGCCGAAAGGATCTTGTGTTGTTGGTCTTTCACTGATCGCTTACCTACACTACAATCCTCCCAGCCCGGATCTTTGTTAAGCTATGCGTTGGCGTCACTGTACTCTCCCAGCCCGGATCTTTGTGGTGAGTATTGGTTCACCATCTTGTCGAACACCCCACATGCGCGTGCCATTGCGCGGATCTTACGTTTAGTTGCGTATTCCGCGGCTCGAACCATCTGGTACACTCCATCCCGAACTTTGTTGTTGTTGGTTCACTGGTACTCTCCCAGCCCGGAACTTTGTTGTGTTGGTTCATTACTCTCCACCCCGGGTTTTTTGTTGGTTACTTATT